>JAABNX020000017.1:17729756-17740754 GCA_015163995.2 Mormyrus lacerda | reverse complement strand
TGACAGGGCAAGAGAGAGCGCTCCCCACTGGACAGCGGCCCTGTTATTGTACAGCGCCCAGTGCAGGTCCTGGCAGGGGGAGAGAGAGCGCTCCCCACTGGACAGCACCCCTGTTACTGTACAGTGCCCAGTGCAGGTCCTGACAGGGCAAGAGAGAGCGCTCCCCACTGGACAGCGGCCCTGTTATTGTACAGCGCCCAGTGCAGGTCCTGGCAGGCCTTACCTCTGACCCGACCTCTAACCTGCATCCACCACACAGCCCCCCCAGCCAGTGCAAGCCCGGCTTTGGAGCCCAGCCCGAATCAGGCCTCAGCCTCACAACAATCAGCCATTGTAGTACAATGCTGGGGGGTTGGGGAGTGGGAAAGGGGGGCCACCCTTCAGTGCCCTGACAGACTGGGGCTGTAGCCAGTCCCTCTGTGTCAGCGTCGGAAATCGTGCCACAGCAAGGTGTTGCTCGTCCGATGACACAACCCCCGAGGATAAAAATAACAGAAACTGGAAGCCGAGCAGAAGTTACCCTAGAAAGGAAATATGCTTTTACTTTCAGGCCTCCATACACAGCTGCATGTTCAAATCTATTCACATTTTTATTTCTATGTCCTGAGCTTCTCCTCAAATTCAGTTTACATGCCTGCAGGTTTCCACCTTCTTCTCTTAGTTGTTCTATTAAGAAAAATTTGCATCATATATGTGATACTTCAGGTAACACTTTACTTATTATACATTATAATTAATAAGTATTATGAACAAGGATATAACCATTTATAAAAAGGCATAAAACTATAAATACCTTAATACTGCAGTACAGGGCATCCTCAATTCTAATACAATTATAATGCATTATGAAGGTATTTATAGTGCATTATAGATGGGAGCTTTTTAAAGTGTTCATTAGGCATAATAAACATGCATATAAGCAATTGTAGCCTTCTTTAAAGGGTTTTGTTTAATCAGTGTGACTTTCCTGAGTCGGCGTCTTCTGATACGGAGGAGCTCTGCTCCGGGTTTCATTCCACCTGCCAAACTGTATTAGATGCTGTAGCTCCATTAAAAACTAGACAGCAAAAAATTAAATCTGAGCCCTGGCTGAACGACACAACTCGTGCTGTCAGACGCGAGTGCCGAAGAGCTGAACGAAAGTGGAAGAAGGACAAGCTGCAGATATCGTTTCAAATATTAAAGGCATTTTGGCATCGTTATCAGTTAAGTGTGAAAGATGCCAAAAGGGTGTATTTGTCAAATATTATTCGGTCAAACTTTTATTTGGGATTATTGATACTCTTTTAAATGCTCCTCAGACCTCCTGCACTGAACCCTCTCCTGAAGCATGTGAAGAATTTCTGAAGTTTTTCGTGGATAAGGTGAATAATGTTAGGGCTCATAGACCCACTACAGTTTTTGACCCTTTAGTTTCTGTCCACTGCTCTGCTGGGTTTTACCAATTTGAGCCCATGACTCTATCGTTTCTATTTGAGATTGTTGGTCAGTTGAAGCCCTCAGGTTCTCCCATTGATGTTATCCCACCTCGGTTTTTAAAAGAGGTTATTTCAGTTTTAGGACCGTCTGTTCTGGCTATTATCAATGGTAGCCTGTCCTCAGGCGTAGTTCCTAATATGTTTAAACGTGCGATAGTGCAACCATTGATCAAAAAACCTAGCCTAGACCCCACTGTGCTATCTAGCTTTAGACCTGTTTCTACGCTTCCATTTCTGTCACAAAAAATTGTGTATACTCAACTGAAAACCTTTTTAGATGAAAATGATGTGCTTGAAGTTTTTCAGTCTGGTTTCAAGTCTTTTCATAGCATAGAATCTGCATTACTGAGGGTTTTTAATGACATCCTTTTGGCTACAGATTCAGGGGACTATGTGATTGTAGTTCTTCTAGACTTAACAGCTGCCTTCGACACGGTAGACCATGTAAGGAATAATTGACGACGGGCCGTTGAATTATTAGAAAAATAATGCACACCCGAGGTGGTGATGCGGCCACGACGCGAAGCGGAGAAAAATGGATGGATGATTTTATGCATTTTATGTTCAGCACTTTGGTCAGTGGTTGCTGTACGTAAAGGGCTTTATAAATAAAGTTGACTTGACTTAACTTAAAATACAATGCTTTATGAAGGCATCTATAATGCTTTATGATGACTGCTTTAAATAAAGTGTTACCCTTCATTTTTACTGTGTAACATTGTACCCCAAACCTAGAAAACAATACTTTCTACTTCAGTGGGTTTGAGAAGGATCAAATAGGTATGAATACTATTAAGTATATATTTCTTAATTCGTTACCCAGTTAATTCATGCACAGCAGTATGAGAGTCCCACACTGGTTCTATGATAACTTACGTATCTCTGGATCGATAATTTGACTAAACTAAAAAATACTATGTAGTCACACAGATGCAGAGAAATAGTACTGCTGTCATTTAAATACTTGTGAAAGCAGCTCATTATACAAAGTAGCTTTTTTGCAGGGCTGTGTTTGCATGTTAGTAGCTTGCCCTCACCCCCCCCCCCCCTCATTTTATCCTGTTAGCTGGATGTGACACTGTGTTCGCCACAGCCCCAATGAATCATGGGCCCAGTGCAGCTTATCCAAGAAGTGAATGTGTGGACAAAACGCTCACTGTTTAATGTGCGATTTCATGAAACCCTGTGACATTTTACTACCCAAATACACAGTCATAAATAATGTGCTCAAAATATCAGGAACAGAACCCGTGCCTTTCACAATAACACATAATTCTGAGTATCTGAACAATACAGTGAAGGCTGTTGACAAGGCCATTATGAGGTCAATTAGACTTTCAGTCACTCTGCAAAGCACTGCATTGGGTTTGTTAATGTGTGATTACAGAGGGACGTGATTAGTCACATCAGAGCCATGCTAATGATGCTCTCCCATTGTCTTTGAGTAAACACCACTTAACCCAGTAACAGCCCTTTTATTGCCCCTGCCACGCAACAGCGCCTCTTCTTGTTGCTTCCTTGGTGGAGTGAGTTTTGCCGCATTCCTGCCCCACCTCACAACCTCCTAACACCCCCCCCCCCACACAGGCACACACAAACACATTTTCACATGCAGTGGGCAGGCTGTCTATCCATCCATCTTCCAACTGGCCTAGTCAAGAGGGGGCCGACAGCCTATCAAAGGCAGCACTGCGATACATCCTAAACGATGCCAGTCCATCGCAGGGCACACTCACACCGTCTTACAATACATGATGCCAGTCAACCAAACTGCGTGTCTTTGGACTGCAGGAGGAACCCAGAATACCATTCAAACTGAACATACACACAGGAGAAGTGAGATTCAAAGCCTGGAGGTGTTAGACAAGTGCTCACCCACCGGGGGGGTCAGTGAATCTCTATTCCAACACGTACAAGTTACCAGGTGACCAATTATCCCACCACATGCTCTGTATTATGGTGTTTATTCTGAGGAATGAGACAAACAGTGAACAAGAGTTTCCAAAATGAGCCAGCTTTGTGTCAGAAAGTGTGCAATACATTCAATGAATATTGTGTCTGATAGCTAAAGAATGGCTGTTTAAACACTTACTGCAGTTTTTCCACTGCAGAAGTATACTCTCGATTCTTTATGTAAATGCTTGCTTCCTGCGGTGTGCCCATGACCCCGGCGTGGAGCCTGGCTTCCTGCAGTGTGCCCGAGGGCCAGGGGTGAGGCGCTCGCACTCTCACTCTCATTCAGTGTCTGAGAGCACCCCAGTCCTGCACCATATGGACTGCGTGCTCTTAAAGTAAATAAATATAGATATGTTGGTTAATTATAAGAACAGTGCCAAATGGGTGGAATTGCTGTGCTGTGTTTTCTCTTAAGAAAGAAGCCTGACACTGGAGGTAGGTTCCCAGATATGGCACAGGACCTGGAATCTACGGCGACACAGCTTGCAACATTCCCACAACAGCGTCTCAGAGTGATAACAACCTAAAAAAACACACTGCGCAAGAAGGTAACGTGCCTGCGGGTGAGTATCCAGCATGCTTTAAGTAAGTGGGGAATGTTCCAAGGGGGTAAAGGCGGCCCTAGCAGGAGGGGGGGCTAAAATTAACGATCGCCGCTGCGTCAGATTTAGGAAGGTCTGGACACTATCATGGGCTCATTGTTCTTTGTAAATGGGCCCAAGACTGTGAAAAGCCCCCTCTGCTATCAGGCCCACAGTGACACTGAAGGGGGGGAGGCTGGGGCTAGGGGGCAGGGTGGCAGCCATGTCTCCGTTTAACGACAGTAAATTAACTTAATACACTTCCTCTGGCCTAATGCCGGCTATAAAGTGGGGGAAATGGAGAAAGAAAGGAGGAGGGAGGGGGAAACAGGCAATTACATCCATCACGTGGGACCCTTAGCCAGCCCGTTCCTGCGTGGAGAACAGAAGGAACCCCAGAGCCGCGAGCCCGACCCTGTTAGCCTCACGGCTGCGAGCCCGACCCTGTTAGCCACACAGCCGCGAGCCCGACCCTGTTAGCCTCACGCCCGCGAACTCTGCCTTTTTAGCCATACACCCATAGGTCCGACCCTGTTAGCCACATGGCCGCGAGCCCGACCCTGTTAGCCACGCGGCCAAGAGCCCGACCCGGTTAGCCTGGCGGCCGCGAGCCCGACCCTGTTAGCCACACAGCCGCGAGCCCGACCCTGTTAGCCTCACGCCCGTGAACTCTGCCTTTTTAGCCATACACCCACAGGTCCGACCCTGTTAGCCACACGGCCGCGAGCCCGACCCTGTTAGCCACACGGCCGCGAGCCCGACCCTGTTAGCCACACGGCCGCGAGCCGACCATGTTAGCCGTATGGCTGTGGGCCTAGCCCTGTTAGCCACACAGCCAAAAATCAGGCACTGGTACCTACTGCTGTCCTGCGGTGGGAAGGTCTATCTGGGGAAACATGAGTCCCTCTGCTCTAACCCAGCGCTCCAGTAGGCGCTACTGTACGAGCATGGGTGCGCCTGTTTCTGGAAACACACCAGCTGCTCTGGGCCAGTTGCACAAGCACCCCACACACCCTAAAATAGATGCAGCTGCTCCTCGAGGCTCGCTGTCCCTGCTCTCTTTAGGCCATAATATTCCATTTGTTTCCTCTTCCTGTTTCATGCTCTGGGTCTCCCCCAGTCATGCATGTGTGGCTTTTAGATGGAGTTTTTCTGGTCTCTCTGTACTCTTCTAGGAGCTGCATTGGGTTGCCGTGCTGCTGCTACAGATGTACATCAAGATTAATGCGTCAAATAAGTGAAGTCAGAACCGACGAAGTGTCCTGCTTGTATGTATATGATGTATTGCTTGTATATTGTATATAATGAAAATATATTGTATGCTAAGGGTTGGCACCCTGTCCTGGGTTATTCTCTGCCTTGCTCCCATAGCTTCCAGAGTGGACTCCAGACCCCATGATCCTGCACAGGACAAGTGGGCATGGACGTTGGATGGATGGATGGATGGATAGATGGATGGATGGGTTATATTGTATGTTATTGTTCACTCTTCTGTTATCGCTATTTATTGTTCTTCAGCGTTACCTGTTTAAATCTGCCGGGCGACATGCAATTCCCTTGTACTTGTATTTGTATTGTACTTGTACAAATTACAATAAAGTTCTTGAATTCTTGAATCCTTGAACCCTGGGATGCTCAGAACAGGGTTTGATTCTGAGCAAAATCATAATGGAATGACCAGTTGGCCCAAGAAATGAAATACTTTTGCAATTTATTCTTTCTTCTTATTCTTATTCTTATTCTTGTCAGCCGGTGTCATCAAATATGTCATATATATATATAAGGCACCTGTGAGTTGCTCTTAGTTACCGGTTGCCAGTGGCTATATTTCCATTGTTCTTCCTATCATGGTTTAACCTGCCTACATGTTAGGTGATTGGCTGTTGACTGCAGAGCAGAGGATCAAATCCTGGGTGAATTGCATGACCCTTCATGCTATTGTGAGCAAAGTACAAGGATACTCTTGGGGATAAGGGTGTAAGGTTGTCATTACTGACCTGGTGTCAAAAATACAAAACCGCTGAGGTTTAATATTCTTGGTTTTTCACGCCATATGCCAAGCAGAATACCAAACTGTCAGCACAACCTACCCAGAACTAGTTATTTACCTATAAGCACAAGGTTTTAACACCCGGAACCCCATACTTGATCATTTATACGATTTCAGGACACCTGAGACTCATCTGCAATAATTTGTGCCAGTGTGCTGTTACCACAAGCTGATGAATGATTCACTGCTAAACATCGAGACATGAAGAAGCAGCACAAAGTGCTCTGTCCATCTGTAGGAACGAACACTTTGTACAAGTCAACCTGGGCAAAGTAAAGATGCACAATATGCCTATTGTTATACATTGAATAATTTACCTCATATTAAGAACTAAAGTGCATTATGGGTAAAATATTTTTATCATATGACTGTCAGGGCTTATATGCAACCCCCCACTCCTGAGAATTTCATACAATTTGCAGCTCAGCCAAAACGCCTAAGTCCGTTTCCAGTACCATGCCAATCTAAAAGTTACTAGCAAACACCATAATTCCTTTTTTCGGGAATGGAAAACATCCGCTCAGAAAATCAGCAGAGAAAATTACTGTTACAAGCAACATTGAGAGCAGCCTTGCCACGTGGCTGACAATGCATTGAGAGGAGAAAATAACCAAAGAAAAGGTCTCCACGCAGCATTAATCCAGCCTGATCAGCGTGGCATGTTTTAAAGACTTCCAGGTGCTTGGTCTCTGTTGTTGATATAAACAAAAGCTGTACCTTATTTTCCATTCATTACTCATACAGTCTGCACCTATTACATATCTAGTATAAAAAGTGCTACTAAGGATTTTGAGAATAAAATCTGTCCATAAGCAAGCTTGAAGGGGACTTTAAAAGGAATTTAAGATTCGGTATGTGTGTTACGACATACGACTATGATGTCATTCTCCTATAAAATGCAGATTTTCCTTAGCTTTACAAAGCCATCCGTACACCTATTTCCTCTCATGCCGAGTTAGTCCTATGGGAAATGAGGTTCCCTCACTAATAAAGCAATATACTTTATCACAGCAGGTCAGTGTTTCCATATGCAGTGCCATAAAGTACATAGATCAACTAGATCCAAATCTTACTCATTGGCATTACCATTGGTGAAATTTTGATTAACTATATTCAGCTATATTTCTCTTAAGGTAGAAATACCTTCAGTTGCTGAATACCTATTTAGTGTTGGGATTCAACAATCCACCACTGTAACCCCTTAATCCCAACCAGGGTCACAGGAGTCTATCCTGGGAACAACAGGCACAGGCAGGAAACAACATACTACAGGGCACACACACTCACGGGCCAACTTAGAGTCACCAATCAACCTACCACACACACACGGGCCAACTTAGAGTCACCAATCAACCTACCACACACACTCACGAGCCAACTTAGAGTCACCAATCCACCTACCACACACACATACACACACTCACGAGCCAACTTAGAGTCACCAATCAACCTACCACACACACACACCTTTGGATGGTGGGAGGAAACCAGAGCCCCCAACAGAAACCCAGGTGACCACAGGGAGAGCCTGCAAACTCCACACAGAAAGGTCCTACACCCAACCCTGGGACCAAACCCAGGACCTTCGTGCTGTGAGGCAGCAGCACTAACCACTGTGCCGCCCCTTTCAACAAGCAGAAATAATGATTTACAATTTACATCAGCTCATGCTGAACATGATGTAACAACAGTCCAATAAAACAATTGAGTTGAATGGCAATGCTTTTTCATTTTTGGATGTTCTATTATTTATTATTCATTTATCTCATTTGACAGCTAGCCAAAACACCCTAGACCCCATCTGGCATTCGTCCTCCCTTCATCTTGCTCATCGCGCCCGGCAGCGGTGTGAGCGCAGCAAGCTTCCCAAGGAAGATGTTTCGCAACAAGTTATCTGCCCAGAGAAGTTTTTGCACCCTGTGACAGCACACAACACAAAGGCGTTGTGTTTCTGCTGTGTTTCATTGTCAAGGGCTAAAGAGACGAGGAAGTTGGACATTTCCAGTTTTATGTTTGGTTGTCAGCGAATGTTTTGTCTGCACCTAATAAAGGTTAGCAGACGTCTGATGACTTGGAGTTTGTGACTGGTCGACTCACTGAAGCAGTAGACGCCCTTAGCAGGGTGGACAGAAAGACAGGGTTTAAACTTAAACTATTTTTATCCAAATATCTGTTGACAGATATTTCTACAATTTCTGTACACCTGTAATGAATGCATGTGTAAATACCTGCTAACCTAAGGACCATACTCTTGTGCTAAACTACATACATAAACTGATTAAATGAGAGACTATGGGTTAAGGCTGCTAGTGGGCCTTGCTTGTCTTCTTGTCCACCTTGAGAAGAAACTCTGAAACTTCACTGATACAAACCCCTACCCTCTGCTGTCACCCGCGAGCTACGCCCTGCCCACTGCGCACCACGGTCTTCCCACTTGATTGTCGATTAGGACAGTCTAGTGTCTGCGAAGCATATGATGCCCATTACATCACAAACCTCCGAGACTGCAGGCAGCTTGCATTCCAGTAGAAGTAGGAAACAAGGACGAGGAAAATGGCCATCAAAGCCGGTGCCGCACCTGTTTGTTCTTAAGAGTCCAGTTATGGGGAACAGCTCATGCCACTCAGCGAAGACTGTGGCTTGTCAAGGCTGTAGATTGTATTCCCTGCACTCAGCCTCAATCTCCACAGTATGACTTCTATGTAGTATGAATCAGTCTCTACAATTTGACTCCCCATTGTGTGATTTAGATTTTTCACAGCTGTAACTCTCTGTACTAAGTTTAGGTTCCTTAGCTATAACAATCGGTACGCTGTTTCAGGTTTATTCACTTTAAATTCATCTTCTTTATTAAAGAAAATCCATACAGCCGTCACCAACATATTGAATTCTCTCACTTTCGAAAACTTCCAACTTTTAAGTTAATGACAGTGCAGGTATTTTTGTTCGCTGTTATAAGGGCTTATATATATATATGCATATATATATAAGCTGTTTTATTGCACCTCCATGGCTCTGACAGCCTGATATATTATGGGATATTTGTATAAAAACAAGTTAAAAGATAAAATGCTGTGGAGTGACCAGCCATCACATAACTCTTGCAGATTTAATGCTTTTACAGAGGGGTCACCCAGAAGCAATAAAGCAACAACAGAGTGGTTTTCAAACCAAATAAGTTGATTTTTCATCATTTCATCAACGACACCGGCCTAAAGACGCAGTCCCAAATATGTTAGGCCCATGTTTACGCAGCTCCTAAGCAGCTGTATAAAACAATATCGCAGCAAGTTTCTGAAAATATCTGCCACATGACGTCACCCTCAGCCCACGCCAAGAGCGGACGGCCTCGCGCCCTGTGAGGGTCTAACCCAGGGCCGCGAATCACTTTCGCTGGGAGGTGGCTGAGAATCCGGCTCCCTGGGTAGATTCTGCAGTTTTCCCGATCTCCACTTAGCAACCAGTATATGTGTCATATGACCACAATGAGCCAACCGCCAAGGTCG
This sequence comes from Mormyrus lacerda, assembly GCA_015163995.2. Classification (NCBI taxonomy): domain Eukaryota; kingdom Metazoa; phylum Chordata; class Actinopteri; order Osteoglossiformes; family Mormyridae; genus Mormyrus; species Mormyrus lacerda. The sequence goes on along the minus strand of JAABNX020000017.1, from coordinate 17,731,183 downwards.
CCTTCCACGCATCATCCTGGTTGGCCGCTAATGACCTCACATATCTCTGCTAATTAAAGAACAAAACTCTGGATAACGCCGTTCCGTGCTCCACTTGGAGTGGGACATAGGAATCGGTCAGAGCCACTGACGCTGAAGACAGCCTCAATCTGCTGAGGGAGACAACGGGAGCCATGGTGACGAGTCTGCAGAAGACAGACTCCATGCAGTCATTCCTGCCAAACATGTGTTCCTTCAGGGAAGCAGTGGGCATTTCTCTTAAACACATCAATTTCAGTGACCCTCAATCACTTCAGTAAGTGTTGTCAGACGGCGTCAGGCCCAGGAGAACAATCAGTATCACGGTAGGCTGAACTGGAGCCCAGCTGGAAGAGGAAATGGGCCATTCTGATTTACTCCAGGTCCAGTGTCACATCCAGGCCAGCATTACATGGCTCTCTGCTTCCAGCAGGAAGTCTTTCTGATGACAGATTTTTACGTCTTCCTCTCTCAGCCCTGAGCCAGCAATCAAACCATATGTTCACCCACCATTACCTATATGTAATAAATTTTCAAGAGAAAATTCTTCCTCTATACGCTGGGAAAAGTTTAAGAAACCCAAAACGGCGCCACAGGGAAGGTAGGCCCGACTGACAATTTCACGGCGTTAGTGTCCCTGCTTTGCTTACTTTTGGTTAAGCTTCTGCGTGAAAGTTTGGCTTGTGGCTGTGAAGGCAGCATTGTTCAAGGCCTTGCAGATGCAATCACCACCACCCCACACACACACACACACACACACACCCAGCGTAACCCCTGCACCCCCGGCCCCACCCCCACCACGCAGCCGGGCGTGGAGACAGATGGACATTGCCGGCTGAGTGAAGCACACTGGCTGGCTGAGTGAAGCACAGAGAGCCTCACACCCAGCTCTCCGCACTCTGCTGACATTGATGAATCCCGTCTGCTCCTCATACCGTATCGTGTTCGCGCTACGCTACTGTAGCACTCCGAGAAAACAGTGCCTTGGCCCGTGACTTTAAGGCAGGTCTCACGATTTAAAAACTGTTTAACTTTTAAGGTGCACGTTAAAGCCTGCAGCTTTCTTAGTCTGGCCTTTTAGAACTTAACATTTATCGAGTGCTGTGGTACCAATGTAGCTCTGTTTAATTAACAGAAAGCACATAGGAGCAGCTTCATAGAACGGCGTTATTCGAACTCAGCTTGTGCTGTTACCTTTAATTCAAATTAAGAAAAAAACGTCTGAAGCTGGGTAAATCCACACAGAGGGACAGAAAGGGCATTTGGCCGCGGTGGGGGCCAAGGCCTGCAGTGTTTGTATGTTTAGCGTCTCCATGGGGGGGGGGGGGTGGATGGGATGTGTTTTTTTAGCTTTCTGTGGGGAATGCACACCACACTAGCACTCATCGGAGGGTGGGAGAGGTGGTGCC
>JAABNX020000017.1:17717268-17729656 GCA_015163995.2 Mormyrus lacerda | reverse complement strand
CCCCCCCCCCCCCCCCCCCCCCCCCCACAGAGCCACCCAGGATGGGGTGTCGGCTTTTCTCTTTCGCTTTTAACCCCGTTGCCCATCTCAGCTGTCAGCACCCAGGGCCGGGAGCTACCTGAGGGAATTTGGGGACTAACAGAAAGCCACACCCTGAATCACTGAAGGAAGAGGCTCAGACACATCCTCTACGTTCCACCTGGAACACTGTGAAACTGTGTGTGTCATAACAGGAGAATGGAAACAAAATATTACAGCTGAGTATATAGGAGGCATACAGAAAGGGTCGCCAGCGTTTGGCGACATGCACCGGGAGAATTGGCTAAGAAACTAGGACCTCTGTTACTCACCTCTCGCGCAGTCCGACAACAGAACAATCTCAAAAAGGAACAGGACAATCTGGAAAAGTTCCATTTTGGCAACAAATGGCTTCTAGGTTTCAATTCTATGAAAAAAAAGAACAAACAAAATTACTCTTGAGTGATTTGTTGCAAAGTTACTGCAGTCTTCAATTAAACATACAAAATCAGGTTTACACTAAATATCTTCTGAAACACACTATGTGTATATTAAGGGCTGAAAATTTCTGCAACTGAATATCATTCAGAATCAACTAGAATCAGTAGAAAATACATTGTTCTAACACACCTACATTGGCATTTTGCTTCTGCACTCATTGTCAGTATATATATATATATATATATATATATAACAAACCCAAGTAAATAGTTATTTTTCTGCTCAAGATACACAAGTGGCAGATGTAACAAGTGATACATTTGTTAATACGTGAACATTCTGCTATCTCTCACCTGTACAATAATTACCGAGTAGTTCTCGATTTCTACAAATTTACAACGGAATTTAAATCATCCACTTGCTTAACTCGACAAAGTGAAATTAATGATTATTATCCAACACCCAGCACATCATTGACATTTACGAAAAGTTGCAAAATATCCCTCGTCTGCCACTGAAGCAGTACGTGAAAATCCGCGGAGAAATAGCGAGGACGGCTTGCGCATCTTTTGGTTCACCTGTAGTCTATGCTGATAATTAAGCTGCCAACCTAATAAAAGCAAACATCAAATTTAATATGAAATGAAACGACAAATATCAATAGCGAGTTATTTTTCAATATAAAATCTATTTGATTGTAATGGTAACGTTATGCAAATTTTATATCACCGTAATTATTATTAATTAATTATTATTATTATTAGGCGCGTCATTATTATGGCACGTATAATTACATTATTATGGACCGCAATTCCTAACGCATCTTCGTGACCACTAAAATGATGGAGCGCCGTGAAAACGGATTCTTAAATAAAATTAGACATACACCAATCTTTCGCTCTCAAATTTTTTTTATATGCTGTTCAGCTGAAACTTGCTTGTTCAGCGTTCCAAACTAATACTTTATCTATATAAACCACACATGCACGTGTCTGTTTTCCGAAAAAAAAAGTTTCCTTAGCGCATCAAGGCAATATCAATACAAAACCGCTACCAAAGAATTTTCCGGTTATTTACCTGTAATTAGGCTATATAAACCCACAAAGTTATCCTCGAACTTGTTTCCAAAAGAAAGCAGGTTTCCCAAGTGAAAACATTCTTGATTTAATTCATACGATTAAATCCGCTTTGCTTTATCGGTCCAGGGGTGTATCACGTACAGTTTGACAGACACTGTACTGCCAGTGAACTCAGTCTTCCTACGTTCGGCTGACACTCTAGAGCCGATGTGATTTTAAAGCTGATATTTTTCTAGCAGATCTTCGAAAAATCTGCCTGGGAATCTGCAACAGCCAAGTATGTAAAAAGATTTCAAATCGCTTCTGAGACGGAGTCCCGTATGCGTCCTCGTAGTGAACATAAATCCAACAAAAGCCGCAAAAGTTCTCGCCACCCTCGTCTGTGGATATGGAGCGTAATTCGCAGGAAAACGCCTAACTGACTGTATCCCGCTTTGCAACTGTAAATAGGAGATGAAATCAGGGTAAAAATCGTATTTAGATAACAGCACTCAAGGTATCGGACGTAGGAATACAGAGGCACTATAGAGATGACTTGGGCTCAACCCAGCTCGGAACTTTTGGCCAATCAGAAAAAAGGCTCCGCAACTCGCAGCGTTTAACTCCTTCGGATTAAAGCGCCTTTTTGGACTGGGCGCTGAGAAGTTATTGACCTACGGAGACGCATTTTTGTTTTATTTTATAACCAAATACATATTTTTTTGCAAAATACTAATTCATATATAAGAATAATAATCGTTTCGAGGTACTATTATTATTACTGTTGATGTCTTTGTATAAATATTGGTATAAAACGACCAAATACTGATGAAACTACAATCAGACTAATTAAGTAGTTTATGGCCGAGGTCTAAAAACTCATGAATTCCACTCCATATTTCAAAACATTCAAACACTGTAGATTTTGAAGAAAATAAAGGGAAAGTCTACTGTCGCCTGACTCCGTGGTACTGACCAAGGCTGCTCATTAGTCAATAACTTTAATTTAGCAGCAAAGTACTCCAGGTAATACTGGTCGAGTCATCGAGATTCCTTCAACCATATAATCTCATTGGATGTATTATAATAATAATAATAATAATAATAATAATAATAATAATAATAGTAATGGTTGTGTCAATATAAACACTTTCCAAATAACTACTACTTGTAAAATTATAAGAGGAAAAGCGGATACAGTCGGTGGTGTTTTAAAATACTAAACGTTACAAAATATCGGCTGTAAAATATGTAGAACCGTATGATCATCTTGCTCAAAAGTACCAGTATCTGTAGCGAATAAAATAACTTAGGATCACATTTCACACAATTTGAAGAGAAGCGAGGAGAACTTGTGCAATAAAAAGGGATTCGAGCAGTTCGGAACAGGATCACAAAGAGTGTCGTGGACAATCAGCCAGATGTCCCGAAGCAGTTATCTTTTGCCACATTTTAACTGGTCCTTAATGGACATTTTAATGAATGCGTTAGGCTGCCTTGTAAAATAGCGTGAATTGAGTTAAATGCATGTATGTAAATGTGTACGTTAAATGCGATTCAACATTGGTAAAGAAATGCAGGCAACGTAAATTTCCATTGACATAATGTCATGACCAAAGAATAAACAAGGATAATTTTTTCGCAGTATATGAATTTCACCATACCTTTGTTACCGATGAATCGATCGATGTTTGGGATATAAAAGAGCATTATAATTAAGTTAAAAAAAAAACATTTTCACGCAAAGAAAGATAATTAGTGCAGGATATACGGTGGAAAAACAAGTCTCGTGTTGCATGTGGTTTTATAGTTTTCTTCGAACTATTACAATATACTTAAATTGGTGGTCGCTTTTCATATTTATTTTGTTATTATTTAACAGCATATTGATGCATGTGTTGGGTGATTGTTAAGGATCTTTCATGCTTTCTCCAGTGTTTTTAATGCATTGGTAAATTCTTATTTTTTTTTAAATAAATTGATGAAAACATTTATAAATGTATATCAGGATGTATTATGCAATACTTTAGACAAAAATTCATATGTATCAGTGGCATTCAATTTATCATAATGGCATTCAATTTATCATAATGGCGCTCTTCGTGCGAAGAACATTTATATTGACGTGTTTGTTCGCATTGATGAATTACATTGGCAAAGGACATAGCAGAAAACCAAAATTGAGCATTGTACAGTTTAAGCATTAACATTTTACTAAATAAATTGATACTTAAAAACTCAACATAAAATAATGTTTTTCCTCAGTCACTGTTATAAATTTATTAATGTACAGGCTTGTAAAAAGGAACAGTAAAATTTATAATCCGTTCAGAAGTTTACTGTTGGTGTAGCTAATGGCTCTAGCATCATATATGATTGCTTTAGATGCTGATAAACAATACAACGCATGTAGTGGCCTGCTAAAATGTGTATATATTTTTCAGAAAAAATGTATATTTATTGTTTTGAAAAAAATAGTGATTCCACTAAATTTAAAAAATGGTAGTACTGTAAACACCGTTACTGTACCATAAAACGGAAATTTAAAACACAGGTTAGTTTACGGTCCCTCGTCACTTCAGACCATCAGCATTAGTATTTGTTAGCTTATTTATTAATGCATTTACTTAGGCCTATTTTACGATGTTTAGGACAATCACACTTGATATTACACTGCCACCTTGTGGCCGCCAGAGGAAATCTACGTAACGTTTACAGCGGGATGGGGATGTACATCGAGAACCTGTAATGAGACGTTTCCTGATGTTCCCTCAACTTAAATATTTTGTATTTCATAGACATCAAATTTAGTAGCATTAAGCAACAACCCTCAGCTAGTCAGCTAGTCACGTATTGAATGAAATCATATTTTTTGTGGGGGTGGCTGGTGTATCCAACGATATAAGTATTATTAACTTGTAAAGATGCGAGATACTAATGAGGAAGGCTTGCATAATCTCCACAGTGAAGACAAAAGAAACCTGGAACCAAAGAGGTTAGACAGAAACTCAAGTGGGGAATATATATATTCAATTTATTTTTGCATTGTATACTGCAGAGCTGTTCAAATGTAGCGCAGTAAAGCTCATTTGGGCCTCGAGCCAGTAACCATCAAGTTATAAACCTATGTGCTTCATCACTACACACACTGCTTGCTGTCACTTGAACATCTAAGCTTATTGCACTTTATGTCAGCAAAGCAACTTCTTACCGTGCTTGACGTGGTGAAAGGGAGCCTATTCCATTCACAAATTACCAAATGGGAGCATCTATAGGCAGAATTTCGCACACAGGGTGGCAAGAAAATGGTCACCCTCATGGATGATCAAAGGAACGGCCAACAAAGGGAATCCGTCTCCTTGTGCCCCATTGCTTATCTCGGTCAAAGACGCCAGCCTTTTCCTGAGAGCTACCAGCAGGCAAACTGAGCAGCGGAGGTTTACAGCAGAGCAGACAGCTGTGGAAATGTGGAGCAAAAAGCCCTCGCTCGTTCAGGCTCGTCTCTGAGGAGACGCGAGGGTAATGTCTACTGTATAAGTGCTGTGATGCTGCACCACACGTACTGCAACGTGAGAAAGCACATGTCTGAGCTCCACCTGCATAGAATCATTTTATCAGTGCCTGGTTCAATATTATGGGAACAAATAAATCAACCAGGGGATTGGTGGGTGATTGACAGTGTCAAAAAATAATCGCCTGTGTGTCCTGAAGCCTTGCTTCACCAAACACTACCATCCAATACTACCAAAAGCAGAGCTTCAGCTATTTAAACTTTACACCGTACAGATGTTTCAAATCATACTGGTAATTTGTAGATTGCACCGAGACAGCATCCACTGGGTCCGTGGGTTAAGCCACTATGGTTGTGATCAGAAGGGTACCGGTTCAAATCCCAAGTTCAGCAGAGGGTCACCATCAGACCCTTGATCAAGGCCTTTAACCCCCATTTGCTACACGTATTGTCCGGCCATGCCTTTTCAAAATGTCGCTATTAAGGTTGAAATAGCATCTGCTATGTATGTAAATATATTGTATCTGTTCAGAATAAGCCCATTAGGAGACAGATCCATAATTATTCATTTACACTTCTGTGTTATGAAAACATTAAATACATAAAGACTAATGAGATTATTTTCAAAGTCAACATACACAGGTAATTTATTATCAAAACTCACACACACTCGCCCAATGAAAACCAATCAACAGTTCACAATTATACCTAAAACTCATTCACATATGTTGCATAATTAAATCTTTTTCAGGCACCAAGGATTTTTAGAAATCTAATATATGTCATGATATGCCCAAAGCTTTAAAAAATGTTCCTTTATATTGTCACTAATCCTTAACTTAGTGGTACCATATTTACAAAGCGACTAAAAATATTTACAAAAATAAGACTACGGCAGCACAGCAGTCTGTCCAGTAGAGGGCGATGGGCCACACCGCTGGGGCTCAGCATCACCCTGACCCTGATGGGCCACACCGCTGGGGCTCAGCATCACCCTGACCCTGATACCCTCACTATAACTTCCTGAGTAATAGGGACAGACACATCTTTTTCAACTGGTCTCAAAGATGATAAAATATAAAGAAAATGTCCAGAAAAAGACCTCAGACAAATCAAATCAAAAAAGAAATTAGCACAGCCAGTGTTGTAGGCTCTCCAGGCATAGGCGCGGTTGGGGGTGGTGACCCCCCAGTTGTCCGAGTTGAAATTCCATTTAATTGGCAAGACCATGATCTGTGCTGGCACTTTGCACCCTTGCAGAAGCAGTTTGTGGTTCCCAAGTGCAAACATTAAACTGCACCTTCCCAACTGTCTTTCTCGGGGGCTGATATCTGATATCTTGCTCCTTCAGATGTATATCGGGTGGTACTGCTTGTTGGTCAGTCGCTTCCGGCAAGTGGGGCAGGTGTGAGACTCGAGCAGGGAGTCCCGGAGGCACTGGCTGCAGAACAGGTGACCACATCTGGTGGATACCACCAGCCTTCCATTAGCCACGATCTACAGCAGAGGATAAGACAGAGACTAGGGTTATACAGATCAGAAGAGACCCAGGTCACACGGAGCAGGACATGGAGACCCGGGTCACATGGAGCAGGAGATGGAGACTGATGACATGGACAGGAGATTTTTTTTTTTTTTTAAAACAGCCCAAAATTTAGGCAGGAAAATTCGGCTTATTGTTATGTCATGTTAGGTTAGCTTCTATCACAGTATAAGATTCAGTAATATCCAAATTGCATGAATGCTGCCATCATTTACGTTTACGTAGGTACACTTACTTTGGCTAAGCCGATCAAAGCAGTAAGAATTAGCTTACTGCTAATTCAGTCTTTTGAAAGCAAAAAAATTATTTAATTAAGTGGCATTGTTCGGTGCTTCGCGTGTGCCCCATTTCTTCCAAGCGGCTTGGTATTACGGTGTTCTGGGCAATTCAGTTTCCCTGTTTCTCCTGTCTATCAGGAAATAATGTTTCTCTTAATATTTAGGCAAAGATGTAAGTGAAATGTCTGACAATCACTCAGGTACATTATTACATGTGAATACAGTAGATCATCACACATAATATAGTCTTATAAGCAATACCCCAGCTGGTTTGGCACTTTCGGTACTGGTACTCAAACGGAAGTCAATAGAAAAGCGAAAGTACCGTACTTTGTGCGATTGAAAACGCCCAGAGACTCAAATATAGAGTGTCAGGAGAAGCTAATAGAGCACCTTTGAGATTCAGGCATAAGTGATCCAACACCAACATGCCACAATGATTGTAAACCTGTGGAAACGTTCAGAACAAAGTTGTGCTCTCAGTGACCTGGGGGGAGGAGAGGGTGGGCAGGCTCTCACCTCCCCGTAGGTTTCCAGGCAGATGGGACAGCTGATGGTTCCCGGTGTGGACCTACAGAAAGAGACAGATTCATCACACCATCTGCATGCCTGATAGCAACACTCCTAGCAAGATCGACCCCTAGCTTTCGGAGGCGGAGTCAGACTCAGACCTGGCTCTGCTATTGGACTCCAGGGCAGAGATGAAGGCCGCTCTGCTGGGGAAAGTCATCTCGTCCTCTTCGCCACTGCTCAGCACATAGCTCTCGCTGCTAGCACCACGGTCTCCCTGAGAACCCAAACCTGACAGACAAACATTCATACCTACGACCGACTGACTGACTTACTGGCAAACACAGTGTATTAATGCCCAAGGCTGACTGTGTGACAGTTGGACACACACGGCTGAGGCTGTGTGACTAACAGAAGCACAGAGGGCTGAATCCAAGTGACAGAGAGACAGACAGACATTCAGACAAAAGGAAGACTGACAGGAAGAGTAGGACAGTCATAGAGAGACCCCAATTTCTCTTAATTATGCAGAACTACAAGGAGGGAGCAAGACAAAAACTCACGTTCATCAACAAGCTGAGGGTCCGAGATCAAACAGAGGTGACAAAATGGGCGGAATTCAGAGAGAAACAACAAAAATCATCATTAGCAGATTAAACAGCCACCATTGCAGTTTGGACGTTATGTTACATTACCTTTTAATGCAACATATTTTGCCGAAATTTATACTCGTTCTTTTTTCCTCCAATATACTTGAACCAGTGATTTAACATCACAGCAGGTTAAAAACATGCTGCACTCAACACACCAACTCAGGCAAACGTGAAATGCTTCCGAGAAGGCGTACTGGACCTTAGCCGCATCTTTAACACTCACACGAGCACCGAAAAGGTGACGATTTCAACTCACCACCACCGAGTCGCTGGTAGTCAGGTCCACCACGGGAGGCTCGAGGGCTTCACAGGTTAAGTCGACCACAACTGCGCCTGCCCGCGACCGCAAAACGCAGCACGGTCAGACTAATTGTCGGCCATAGACAAACACCAAAGCTTAATTCAACATCTGATGGCAGACCATTTTGTGAAAGACTGGAAATAATTTGTCACCATTTTGACTTATATCATTTTGCTTTAATTTATTTTCTATTTAATTCCTCTATGTCAAAATAACTACTGGCAAGACAAATGTTTGTCCTGTCACTCAGCTGCATCATCTTACATAATACGATACATATTAACCATATAACATTTCTTTTGAACGTATTATGTTAGGGCTGAACGATATTGGAAAAGGTTCACATTGAGATATTTGAAATTTTTTGTTGACTTTTCTTCTGTTCATTCATTTTTGTTTAATGTCTCACTAATAAATGTTTTAAGAGTGAGTCAAACACAATGGAAGAGAATGATTGTAACTGTCTCTGAAAGGACACGCAGAACTCATGCAAAAGCAGCAAAGGTAAACATTAGACTTTTTAATATATGATAATGTTGAAAAAGAGCAATCAGTAAAAATGCAAAGCTTGCTAAATTTTATTTCCTATGACTGACCAAAAATGGTTTAGCACAACTTAGTTATATACCTGACTCGCTGAAGAGCCAGCAAATCTGCCGAAGGCCCAAGAATACAACAGTGTGGTTCAGAGATCGACCAATGTCTGCATTAAGAGTATAGAGCAGTGGTACCTAATCCTGTTTAATGTATCCTGAATAGACGAGCATTTAAATATGTGACTAAATCACATATTTGAGCTAAATAGTCCAACATCGTAACATCTGTCAGCAACGCAGAGGCCCCAGTCTACAAGACTCAGGAGTGAGAACCACTTCTTCTGTAGAGATCAGTGGATTGTGAATAGAGGCCGTTAACAAACCGTTGTGCCTGCTGAAATCAGGGCCTCTCCGGGAGGGCATACTGGTGCCCCTACTCCTTTTGGTGGGTCTCCGGGACCCAGAGGAATTGATGCGTCTCCTTCTCTGGACCTGGGGGTGGAGGATGGATGGAAGCCTGTAACCATATATACTTCATATATACAGCCCCAACTATTATATCATTACGGCAACTACATTTTTGAGTTTTTATTGTTCCCACAACTCAGAATAAGTGGTTGGAGGAAGGATGAATGATGGATAGATGTACAGATGGATGGATAATAGATACATGGATGGATATTAGTCAAAAATTTTAAGAAATCAAAATGTTCTCCATGTTTCTCAGAGATGAAAACCACTGGTCACACCCAGATGATTAACCTACTAAGCAGATGTAGCTGTTAGAGGTGAGGAAAAAATTGATGGCGTGGGAAAATAAAACCAGTAAATGGGAAGTCTCTATCTGAGTAATGAGAAAATATCCATAAACAAGACAATGCTTTACAAATAAGCAGGAAATCTTGCTTAGTAACTGCAGTGTACCGCTCATTCCACACGTGCTTTAGCTTGCATTCACCTGAGTCCCACAGATCATCAAAATATAACCCTAGATACTTCAACATCTGGGATCCAGCCTGCTTTTTGCATGGCTACTGTAAACAGAGAGTGTGTAGCTCAGACTGTTAGGGATCTGTCACTATGTCCAGAAAGTCATCGGTTTGAATCCCATGGTCAACAGAAGAACATCACTGTTGGGCCGTTGACTAAAGGCACTTAAACCCAATTGCTCCCAGCTAGTTGACCCTGTTCACTGATCCTAATTCTTAAGTCACTTTCAACAAACGTATTTGCTATAGAAGTAAATCTATACTAAAAAAATGAGTTGGCTGAAGACCCTGAAGAGGACTCACAGTGCTCATGTTGTTTGTAAGAGGACAAGCGGAGAACCGGCTCCAGTCCCCAACGCCACTGTTTCTTTGTGTGACACAAACTCTCTCGACTAACGGTGAGGATCCCTGTGGAATTAAACAGAAATACCCGAAAGATTAAAATGTTGACATCATCATCAGGTTTTTTGAACCATGCAGGCACAACAACCTCCTCATCCTCAAACGCCTGTTAACCACTGACGCATGCTTTCAGAACAATGATCATCATGTAACTGCCGAGAAATCGTAATACTCAAGGGAAAATGAAGAATAATATTTTGAACTGATTAAACGGCTGGCATACACACTACACGCGTCTAACCAATAGTTCATTCTACACATGCAACAGAAGAACTACCAAATCTGAACGCCCGAGAATACAACAGCGTGGTTTAGAGGTCGACAAACATGGGCAATGCCGATTTCTGGAGGGTGGGAGATAGGGTTGCCACCATCACCCCGTATAATACAGGACGCAGCATGTTCCAATACAGGATTGTCACGTACTATAATTACAAGGGACGAATGGTGACCCTAGTCGGAGAGAGGGTGACGATGACCGATTTTTTAAGCACAAAAATAACAATGAGTAACACGACTGCTTAACTTTAAATATGTATCTGACATAAAAAGCATTAAAAATAATAATTTAACTCGAAATATTAATCACACTTAAAGAAACGGCATGAAGTATTTTAAAAGGAATAGAAAATAAAAACACACATATGAAATTAATGACATCCTATTCTTAATACATAGGTTTCAACATGGAGTTGGTCCACCCTTTGCAGCTATAACAGCTTCAGCTCTTCTGGGAAGGCTCTCCACAAGGTTTAGGAGTGTATTTATAAGGTTTTTTGACCATTCTTCTAAGAAAGCATTTGTGAGATCAGGCACCTTGCTTGCAGTCTCCACTCTCATCCCAAAGGTGTTCTATTAGGTTGAGGTCAGGGCTTTGTGCAGGCCAGTCAAGTTCCTCCACACCAGACTCACTCTGATACAGTCATGTTGGAACAGGAAGGGGCCATCCCTAAACTGATCCCCAAATGTGATATCACTGTTAAAAACTATAGATGTTTTATTCTGATTGGGTAAATTTCCTTATTAAGGCAAACTGCCTCGGTTAAAAATACAGTTCATTTTGTGATCATAAATTTCCTTATCAGACTATTTTACCCTCTTTAAAATATGTACTGTAGGTGTGCTATTTTGATAAAGTATGACAGACCAAGAGATGTAGCTAAATTTGCACTACCGGTATGCTATTCTGATAAAGTATGCCAAAATGTCAGAATACAGGTACTACATGACAAACACAAATTTAATACACACAAGAAAACATAGCATCAATACAAATTATTTTATACTATACCAAGTCACGGAATGTACCAGTCAGTAGGTCCATACACAGAGCGATAAAGTAAACCGAGATTAATGTTGTATTCTTTATTGGGCAAATGTCAAACAATGGCTCGACTTCGGGCCGCTTTTAACACAGGTGCAATCGGTGCAATGCACCGCGGGCCCCTGCAGCGAGTCGCGAGTTGATAGTTGTTTAGCTAAAGATTCGGACGGTTCAAAATGGTCAGCCTATGACAAATTCTTGCACCGACATCTACAAAACGTTAAAAGCGGCCCTGGCTCGACTCCTTAAATAAATCACATATTTGTATGAGCATCTTAAATTTAAATTTCGTATACCGTTCAGTATGCCACCTACTAGTGCCATTAATTCCCTATCTGTATCTTCAACGCCATTATTTACGGTTATTTACTTAGAGATATGGGAACATCAGCTCATAACTGACGCTATGTTTCTGGATCTCTTTTCTGATGTTTGGTTTGTTCGGACTCCTCACAAAGTTCACGTCGCAGTTTTAGCAGTTAACGATCCCCATGTTCTTGACCGTGACTGTTCCATCACGTATTTTTCTAATACAGCGTCATCATTCGTATTTTATTAAAAAAATGACACCTCATCCTACAATCAAGTTAAAATAGCCTATTGGTGTCAGCTGTTCACCAAACTTGACTGCTCCTTTCAACTGTGATGTGTAATTATGTATGGTAAAATTACATTTTCGGTTTTGAACAGCGCTTGCCCTGTGTTTATGGGGTAAACGGCAACCTATGCAAAGTGATCGTGTCTCTGAAGTAGGGCTGCAGCTATCGATTATTTTAATAATCGAGCATTCTATCGATTATTCCATCGATTAATCGAGTAATTGC
>JAABNX020000017.1:17706567-17717168 GCA_015163995.2 Mormyrus lacerda | reverse complement strand
CGAAGCAAAGAATTTGCATCGAGGATTTTTTGTAATCGAATTATTCGAGTTACTCGATGAATCGTTGCAGCCCTACTCTGAAGCCTTTCATTATAGTAACAACCGTGCATGTAATTTTTACCCTAAATCACCCATTTACCCTGAAGAAATCTCTCGCATCAATGTAAATACCTTGTTTTCCGTGATACTTCGTCACCAAGACCCAGTTACTACTCAACAGGTACACTACACCAAGTCCGCATCGCGTACACCGATTCCCAGCTATAGCGATAAGAAACTGACACTTACTGGCAGGCGATCCTGACAATGTCACCAACTTCCGGTTATGAATTTTCAAAATAGCAGTTTAAAAAGTAAGATTTGACGCAATAACATTCACCTAACATTAAATCGACATAATAGAATAACATGTGGCGTGACTCCCTGTATGGCGACAGTCATTTATATTTGTGAGATGATTCATAAAATAATATCCAGGAAATACTACTTTTACTCTGTCGGCGTTCACTGTGACCCGGAAATAGTTATATTCGATACCTTTCAAATAATGGACCCTTGTCACATGATGTCACGCAACCTTCGTTCTGATTCTAAGCAGTTCATCAACGCTAATCAAGTAGAAAATGCAAAGTTAAGAATAATACTTTCTCATGGAGTTTCTCAGTCTCTGATGCATCTGTCACGAATACAAGTAGAAGATGTTAAAAGAATTGCAGACGTATTTCCCGAACGAACCGGTGCGAACTTGGCAAAGGCTACAAATTCTTCATCGAACAGTTTCTGTTAAGGTTAAAATAGCTGTAGTTAATATTATCAATGTTTTAGCTTTCTGTTTTAGAACTGAATGGTATTTTGGTCGTATTATTGATTAAGGCAAGAGTCAAGACAAGCAGTCAGTAAGACTAAGGAATGAGTCATAAGCTTAAGTAAGCAGGAGGCAGGTCACACTCCTATTTACATTATTAGGGAACCTGTATAAGGGTCAGCTGCATTAAACTGCTCAGAGTCACCCTCACCGCTGGCCTTAAGTGGCACAGCACGCTGCAGCTGCTATGGAAGAGGCCCTTTACTGCCTTAGCTGTCTGAGGGAGGCCTGCACGTTAGCTACAGTCCTCGCAAACAGGTGTGCTGTGGAGTCCATCCTCAGAAGCAGCATCACATCCTGGTAACTGCTCAACCAGGGATTGAAAAGTGCTACATAGTGTAGTGGAAGGAGCATAGAGCATCACATGCTGCATTCAGCAGTCCAAGGCATTCATTTATTCCATGGATGGCTGCAAACTCACCACCAACCACCAGGGGGCAGTCAATTCGCACATACCGACAATAACCATTGATTCTATACTGTATCCCTTAAGGGGTGATAACGGCACAGCTGGTGACTCCTCATTTCCCCAGCCTGGGGCTGCAGCTGTCCCTGGCAGGACGTAAAGTCCATGTAGGAGAGAAACCGGGACAGTAGGGAGGAGAATCAAAGGGCCTGCAGATAGTGCCAGTCAACTTGCCATTCTTAGGGAATGTTGGGGGTTGACTGTGCTAAAGTGACAGCCACCTCCAGTCTATGCCCCCCGCCGCCCCACATTTCTGCAGTATTTTGCTAATAAACTTGCCCTGGGGGGGGTGGGTTCCTGTGTCTCTGCAGCTGTGTTGTCAGTGATAACGCCGTGCACTTTGTCTTCCTGCCACATTAAATGTATCTCTGCACTTTATCCACTTTAATTCCCCACTGAGACATATAAAGTACATGGTCGCAACACAATGACATTTTTGACTTTGGTTATAATCATGTACAGTTAATTCAAAAGCTTTCTGTTATAAATTATATACTATTTTACTACGCGCATTGTTTTCCTGTAAATACAAGGAGGATATATTCTATTTCTCAATGAATATGTCTTTTTGAATCTAAAGGTTTACTTTTGGTAAACCAGTATATAATTAGTGTCTACATTTTTGCTGTGGATATGTGATTTTCATGAGAATATTGCATTTTTATATGCATTTTTTAAAGTACAGTTGTTGCTGTGCCCTCAAGTAAGTGGTGTTGACTGTCCATAACAGATCCTGTGAGATGTGCATGCCCAGGAATTTCAAGTTTTGTTCCCTCTGTACCATGGTCTTGCTTTACTGTACTTCGGAAGGCAGATATTACATTAAAGGGAGGTGCATTATCAAAGAGGTTTGTCACACACCTTGGCCTGTTTACCTGTTACTGTAAGCATCAACATTTTAAAACTTTTTCCAAAGGCACAGACAACACAGACCCTTTAAGTGGAACACTACTAAGAAAATACACTTTTTGTCAAATTTCTTCAGGTTGTATTAAAAAAGTCGATTTAGGGAATGTTTTAGCCACCAAATCTCCATCCTCTGGTAATTCTGATGTAACAGTATTTTTTTTTTTTTTTATCTGGAATGGTCAGTTAATCCCATCCTTTGCTAGGGGTCACAGTAAAGTTAATGGGAGAAAGGCACTCTGCTCTCCATTCCTCCTCAACAGACACCTTGCATGGCACAGATGAAACAAACACAACTAAGATCTGTACTGTACTTACATCGCTTAGGAGGACAAATGTTCCAGATTTATTTTACTTGATTTTGTACTCTATAAGTCCTTCTTTTCGTGTGAACATAAACAGGAGATCAATAAATTAATTTATAATGGCATACAGAGCAATACCATAGATGTCACACATTGATCTTAGATGTATTGTGATGAAATTCTTACATCCACTAACATCCAGCTTGTGTACTGGGTAGACTGAATTCACTTATTTTACTACAACTCCTGTTATCATAAATACAGCATTGTATATGTTTCATGCTGCTGTTTTATTTCAAAGTATTACTCATTAGCTTATACTGAACACTGGTTAATAAACACAGATTTCATTTGGGATGAGAATCTGTTAAGGTAGTAGTGTGGATTTTAATGCCTTTGACACTGTTCAGAGGGTATTTGCTGTTTGGTGCTCATGCTGGTTGTTTAAACTATGTGCTGGTCTTCCTGATACAGGAAGGATGGGTTTATAGGTAGGACCCGGTGTCTATGCTGGGTCCAGTGCAGTTACCATATTGACTCTGAACGCAGTGGCTGAGGCTGTGTTTGTCCATTGGTTCTGTCTGCGTCTAGCGATTGCCGTCCCCCTCTCCGATCAATGTTACTGGTAGGCATTGTCGTGTTATTAGAATTAGAATTTAGAATTAGTGGTCATTGTCAACACACCACAGCACAGCACACAGTGCGCAACAAAAACCACTTTGTGAGTCCGACTGTTATTGTAGCATGTCTTTATTTTTTTTCCACGTCTCCAATTCGCCCTCTGCTGTTTCCCCTGCTACTCTCGTCCCTTGTCGCCCTGATGTCATCACTCACCAACCCCGTAGTCTCCAACTACATATCCAATTACACCACATCGCCCCATTTAAGAATCACTGGGTAGACTACCATTGATTCAGCAGGACCTTTATTTTTATTATTCTGCCCCTGTGGCTGGAAGGTCTGCTCCCTCTGAATCCTGAACCACTCTGACCCACACAACTGACACACATTATTTTAACCTTAACTTGGAACAATAAATTACAAATACAATACCAGCCCTGTGCTGTCTGTCCTCACCCTAGACTCTAATACATGAACGTTTACATCCAAATAGTGCAAAACATGAAATGGCTCATTCACAATATTGAACACGTTTTTTGTTTTTTTTTAATGCCTCTAGGCCCTGGTAACTGTAAACAAAACTATAAGTCTAACCGGGTCGGTCTTACTACAGCTCTCCCTGACCTGGTCCTGAGAGTAGGGGTAGATAGTGGTTCTAAAACGTTCCGCTGCAGCAGTGCGGCTGCAGGATGTGCTGTTGAAGGTCAATCTGGAACGCCTCCCAGGATATGCTCAGTTGCTCCAGGAAGAGGTGCAGGCTTGTATGAGGGCTCGCCACCTTTCTAGAGCAGACCAAGCTTTCTTTATTTTTGACCATCTGGAAAGGGAAGCAAGGGAAGAGATTAAATATCATCCTTTAGCTGAACTGGAGGACCCCGAAAGAGTACTGGCCATACTGCGAGACTTGTATGGTTGCTCCCAGTCCTATGTGGTGTTACAGGAGGCTTTTTTTCTAGAAAGCAACAGGATGGGGAGGGTTTGTTGATGAACCTCATGGGGAGGGTCAAGCAAGCTGCCCCACATGTTATATCCAATGCAGAGGTAATGTTACGTGATCAATTTATTGAGCATGTTTACGATGGGTCCCTCCGTAGGGATCTTAGGCAATTGGTGCGGTATCAGCCAGTAAGGTCACTCTGTTAGAGGTACATGGTGAGGCTTTACGATGGGAGTAGGAAGGCATACCTGGGGGCGTGAGGGGACGCAGTCACTCAATGCCAACTGTTTACGGCCATCAGTATAAGGTTCAGGGGGGGCATCGTCCCATCCTCAATGCAATCTCGGGATCTAAGCTGGCTGAGCTGAAAGATATCCTTAAACATTAGCAGGACCAACACACGCAGCTGACCCAGGGTATTGCTTCATTGCAGGAAGGACAGAGGTGTGTTAGGTCATTGCATGATGGCACTGTGATATGTAGGAGGTGTCAACGTTCGGGTCATTTTGCTAGAGAATGTGACGGCGAGTGAGTTCCAGTCCGGCCCCGTTCAGCTTCTGTTGTATCATCCTCAGGTGAAGCTAATAGGCCCCTTGGTTCCACTCAGGGGTTGGAAAACTAATTGCTGAGGCACAGTTCAGATGGGACAGTGATGGGCTCAGGGTTTGGTTTGGATGGGGGAAGTACAGCATATAAACTTGTGTCCTCTTGTCCTCACCGTAATGTTACCATTGGGGGGGTTAATGTCCCTTGTTTGGTGGACAAGGAGTCTATGGTGTCCACCATTGCAGAAAGTTTTTTTGCAGCAGCATTTTAAACCATGGGGCCATGATCGGTTACAGACTTGTCAGGGGCTGCAGCTTCGAACGGCTAATGGCCTGGCCATTCCCTAAGTAGGTTACCTCGAACTTGATGTCTCCCTTTGTGGGAAACACATATCAGGCTGTGGGGTTTTAGTTGTCAAGGATCCTCGAGGGAATCCTAAGGTGGCTGGTGTCTTGGGCATGAATATAATTAGCAAGTGCTATGAATCTTTGTTTAGTCAGCATGGACCTGCTTTGTTTCAGTTGCCCATAGTGTCTCAGGCTCTGAGTCCTATTTTCCAAGCTTTACAGCAGTGTCACTATTCAGCCCCTTGGTCTCAGACTGAGTCTAGGGTGAAGTTATGTAGGGGGCAGGCTGCTTGTATCCCGGGGGGAGTAACTAAGTTTGTTGCTGCAACTTTCCCTTACCAATGTGCTGATACCCCTGCTCTGTTTGAGCCTTCTGCTGTTGGGTTGCCCACTGGGTTGTTGACCTTTCCGGCATTGGTACGGGTCTCCAGGGGGACAGTGTACGTCCCGATCGTTAATGTGCGAAATGCAGATGTTCTGTTGTACCCTCACACTGTTCTGGGCACCCTAAGTCAAGTGGACGTTGTGAGTCTGCCTACGGGAGTGGTTGAAGTCCGGGCGGTGGAAGCTGTTGAATCTACTCAGCCTGAGTATCCCGATGCTGAGTCAGATTGAGTCCCTTGATTTAGCCACTCTTACCGATGCAGATAAGGAACGGGTTACATCTTTGCTGATAAGGTATCAAGATGTTTTCTCTGCTCATGAGGGGGACTTGGGTTGTACCAATCTCATCTCTCATGAGATCCCTGTAATGGATGAGATTCCAGTCAGGCAACGTTATTGACGGCTGCCCCCCTCATAGACGACTGAGTAGGATGTTGTCAAATCACATATTAATCGGTGACTTGAGGCACAGGTTATTAGAGAGGGTTGTATCCCCTATGCTTACCCCATTGTCTTGGTTCGGAAGAAGGATGGCAGCCTTCGCTTATGCGTGGACTATCGGCAATTGAATGCAAAGACTCGTAAGGATGTGTTCCCCTTTCCTCGGATTGAGGAGTCTTGGGATGCATTATCGGGGACCTGTCTGTTTTCCACCATGGACCTGGGTAGTGGATGTAACCAGGTTCCAGTTTTGGAGAGGGACAGGCCGAAGACTGCTTTTTGCACTCCCTTTAGGCTCTTTGAGTACAATCGCATGCTATTTGGGCTGTGCAATGCTCCAAGTACCTTTCAGCGACTCATGCAGAGGATTTCTCGGGATCAGAACTGTCAGTCGCCGCTTTTGTACCTTGACGACGTGGTCATCTTTTCGTCCACCATTTATCAGCATTTAGAACGTCTTGAAGTGGTGTTGCAGCAACTACAGAGGGATGAGTTAAAGGCGAAGCTGAAAAAGTGTGCGTTCTGTAAGCTGGAAGTTAACTACCTGGGCCATGTCATCTCGGGGGCTGGGGTTTCTACGGAGCCCAAGAAGATTGAGGCCGTGGCAAATTGGCGCCGTCCCGGCCAGGTGTCGGAGCTCTGGTCCTTCCTTGGGTTCGCCAGCTATTACAGTCGGTTTGTAGATGGCTTTGCAAAATTAGCAGCAACTCTGCACCTGATGGTGGCAGAATTGGCAGGAACAAAGTCCAGGAAGGGGTCGGGCGGGACTTTTCCTTTTGTTGGAGTGAGGAATGTAAAAGGAGTTTTGAGGGCTTTAAGGCTGACTACTGCCCCAGTACTGCCGTATGCTAACTTTCCCTTGCCCTTCATCTTGGAGGTGGATGCCAATTTTGGTGGTCTGGGTGCGGTCCTTTCCCAAGAGCAAGAGGGTCGGGTTAGGCCTATAGCATTTGTTAGTCGGGGTTTGCAGCCTCCTGAATGGAATATGTCGAACTACAGCTCCATGAGTTTGGAATTTCTCGCCCTTTAGTTGGGCGGTTCCTGAAAAATTCCGCGAGTATTTGCTTGGGCATAAGTGTATCATTTACACTGATAACAACCCCCTCACCCATTTGGCGACTGCAGGGTTGGAGGCTACTGAACAGCAGATTTGTTACCGTTCAGGCAGAAATAATTAAAATGCAGAAGCCCTTTCCAGACAGCATTCGTGGGGACGTGCTGAACAACAAGTTGCAGTGGCACGGGGCACTGGGCTGCTGACATCGCTGCATGCAGCGGCCTCCTTACTGCAACCCACGCAGTCCAGTCATATGGTTGTCCCTGTTTTTCCTTCTCACACGACTTCTGAGATGTGTGCTTTACAGACGGCGGACCCTGATATTAATGCAGTTCTTTATTTTTGGAGGCAGGGGGCAATGGCCTAAGGCCATTGAGCGTCAACAGTTGTCTGCCACTTCATTAGCCCTTCTGCACCAGTGGGACCGTTTAGTGGAGGAAGATGGGTTGCTGTATCGGAAGATCTATCGTTCAGATGGGGGAAAGAGATTCTTCAACTTGTGGTGCAGCCCGAAGTGATGACTCGCCTTCATCAAAATCATGGGCATCAGGGAGTGGAGTGGACGCAGGAGCTGGTTTGTCAGCGTTGTTTTTAGTCGGGTATGACAACAGGGGTAACGTGATAGTGTCAGGAATGTAGCCGTTGCCAAGTAGCCAAGGATTCTGGCTTAGGAACTGTAAGCTATATGGGGCTTGTGTTGGCTTTGCAACCAAATGTGATTTTAGCTGTCGATTTTATAGTCCTGGAACCCACCCTGAATGGGATGGAAAATTTCCTAGTCCTCACTGATGTTTTCACTAAGCATACACTGGTAGTGCCAAACCGAGATCAGCGTGCCTCTAGGGTGGCTCAAGTCTTAGTGAGTGAGTGTTTTTTTTTTTAAATTTAGTGTATTAAGTCGCCTTCATTCTGATCAGGGGTCCTGATCCAGCAGCTTTGTGTTTTATATGGAGTTATTAAGTCCCGTACTACACCATATCCCGGCTGGTAATGAGCAGTGTGAACGGTTCAATAGGACCATGCACAATCTGTTGCGCATTCTGCCAGATACTAGGAAGAGAGATTAGACTTCCTGTCTTCCCCAGCTGTTTTTTTGTTATAACACCACCCCACATCAATCAACAGGAGAATCTCTCTTCTTCCTAATGTTTAGTCGGGATCCTCAGTTGACAGTTGGCTTTTTGCTGGGGAGGGTGTGGGAACCAGAGGCAGGCACCATATATGATTGGGTTCAGGAGCATCAGGACCGGCTTCAGGTAGCTTTTGCCAAGGCTAAGGGGCACTTGACTATTGCAGCGGCCCAACGTAATGAGCACCACGATCGTGGCATGAGGGAAGATCCTCTATCGGAGGGCCAGCTGGTGTACGTACGAGCCCATGGGGTGAAGGGACGCCATAAAATCCACGACTTTTGGAGTTCCACAGTGTATTGAGTACTACGGGCACCCGGAAGTGGTGGGGCCTTTTATACTATAGTGCCTGCGAGTGATTTACGCAAAATTCGACATGTTCATAGTGCAATACTGAAGGCCAGATGGGGGGTGGTGCCTAGTAAAGATCTCCAGGGCAAGTATCCCCCTCACCCTGGGCCAGTTCAAGAAGAGGAGTCAATTGAAGGGGTGTGAGTGGAGGTGACTGATGCTCACCATCCACGTCAGTCAGCAGAGGGTCCTGTTTCACCCTTGCCCATGCATCTTCCTTCTACAGTTGCCATGGCTTCCGCCCCAAGGCTGATTGATCCAGTACCGGAACCACCCTTACCTTCGATCCTTGTTGCGCCTCTATTGTCGGGTTTGGCTATAGGGGCTCTGCCAATGTCAGTTGAACACTAATCTGACCATGAGGTCACGGTGAGAAGGACAACCTGAATTATGGTGGGGCAGCATTCTAACGTCCACCATCTTCCTCGGGGGGACAGGGTTTGAATACAGGGGCTGCATAACTTTAGGGACTTAGGTTTCAGGCAGTGAACCTTCATTAGGTTGTGTTATTATTAGATCCGTATCGCACAGTGTGAGTAATGATTTTATAATCACAAAGTGTGTACCGGGCATTAATCTTTAGAAGCATGTATATACGTGTCACGCTGAAGGTAAGCATGTTTTTCCTGCCTTGTTTAATATAACTGTTTGCAGTTACAATAAGCTGCACTTACCTCTAGATGTTTCCTCAGGTTGGACATGGACTATTTAAATGTCGACATCTTTACAGCCAGTAAACACGCACTGCATTGCACAGTTAAATGTTTGCCTATTTTTGTAATTTATCGGATATGTTTTTTATATTTCCAACAATGGAACGCATTCCTTTCCTTGTCTGCCATTGCCTGCAACTGAAACTCTGACCAATTCTGGCAAGTAAATTAATTAGCAGAATTGGCTGCAAATGTAGATGTGAAAGGATAACCAATCAGAAGCATCGAATGGTTTCAAACTTTTAGCTGTGGAGGGAAATAGCAAGGAGGATGTTTTGCATAAGAAAAACACGTAAAGCAATAAAAATACTGTTATTAAAGATGTTAGCAAGGTTTCGCATACAATCATATGATGTAACTAAAATTGTAATCATGAATATTTCCACAAGTAACTGTAATTTAATTACACTTTTTTTTTCGCTTGTAACTGTAATGGATTACAATTACATTTTTTTGTAATTAAATTATGTAACACCGTTACATGTAACTCACTACTCTGCAACACTGGCGTCGCCACCCCTCTCATATAATGTGGGATCATCTCATACTGGAACTGGAAAAAAATGCTCTTTACCATACTATACTACACCATGCCATATTAAAAAGGAGGGGTGGCAAGCCAATTTTCAAGTTCAGTGGTACCTCAGAAGTTGAACTTAATCTGTTCAGAACTTGGGTTCGAATCCTGAAAAGTTCCCCATAAGAAATAATGGAAACCAATTAATTGGTTCCCAGCCCCAAAAAATTAGTCCTAAATATGTTTGTTTTTTAGCATTTAAACACAAAATGAACAGGATAAAACAAGAACAGCATATACTAAACACATCTAAGCATATTTATCAAAACAGTAATTTTGAAACACACATCGCACAGGATGAGCGAGCAGGGAGCACAGAATCAGGGTTAGGCAGACGGAAATCCAGGAACACAGGGTTTAGTGCTGGCAAACAAGGCACAACACAAACTAGACTTCAATGACAGGACTGGGGAAAAATACTTCAATGCAGACTTAGTACACATGACTAATCGGAAATAACAACAAACAGCTGATGACATCGGGATATCACAGGAGGTTGACGAAGGGGGGTGGCACACAGGAGGCTCATACAAGCCGAGCGAGACTTTTAAGAAATTCGACTTCTAATGAGTTTGAAAACTGAGGCAGGTCTACCACAGTAAATGTAAGAATGCTGGATATAATGAGACAACAGCTGTCTCAGTGTCAGTGACAACACCATGCACCTTGTCTTTCTGCCACAGTAAATGTATCTCTGTACTTTATGCACCTCTCTGCTGCATGAAAATTAATTTCCCACTGGGACATGTAAAGTACCTGATCTTAACACAACATTCTGATTTTAGATATAGGCATGCTGTCACGGGGCTCCGGAAAAATAGGGAGGACCCGAAAAGCAGATCTGCCCAAGCTTTATTGATCAAAGATCTGGCTGAGAACAGGTGATCGGCGTCGGTTTCCAGGGGATAAGGCAGGGCTCGGAATCCGGGGACAGGCAGGAGGTCAGGCGATCGGC
>JAABNX020000017.1:17626135-17643185 GCA_015163995.2 Mormyrus lacerda | reverse complement strand
CTACGCCCCATTCTCTCTCACACTCAAGTGGTTTAACTACTCCTGCACAATGGCTCTTTTTTTTTTCTGTCTGCCCCACATTTTATGTGTGCGTGTGATGGAGAGGGAGGTAGGAATTCTGTCTCCTGTTATGTGGTTATTAATGTA
This sequence comes from Mormyrus lacerda, assembly GCA_015163995.2. Taxonomy (NCBI): domain Eukaryota; kingdom Metazoa; phylum Chordata; class Actinopteri; order Osteoglossiformes; family Mormyridae; genus Mormyrus; species Mormyrus lacerda. The sequence goes on along the minus strand of JAABNX020000017.1, from coordinate 17,643,038 downwards.
ATGCTTCCCTCAGTTTGACTTTCACTTTTAAAGACTTATGGGCTAGTATAGAATAACGGGCAAAGACGACGCAACTGCATTCTGGGTAATAGGACATTCGGCACCAGTAACATTGTTTTCACTGTTCGGCGTGTAACAGATGATTTGATGTTTTCCCTGATGACTCTTCTCTTTGTCGCCCACCCCCCAGACGGCGCTGGCAAAGGCATTGTTTGACAATGCAGCTGAGAGCCCAGAGGAGCTGGCATTTCGGAAGGGCGACATCCTGATGGTGCTGGACCAGGAGGGGGGGGGGCCAGGCTGGTGGCTGTGCTCCCTGCATGGCAGACAGGGGATAGCCCCCGCCAACCGGCTCCGCCTCCTCAACACCTCTCAGCCTTGCTCAAGTGCCTCTGCTGAAACTTCCACCCCCGCCTCCTGCCCCACGGGGACCCGCCCCCACGGTGAGGAATCCGTGTACCTCTCACCTGGCCCGCATCCCCGGCCCACCCCTATGGATTCCACTAAGGGGCCCAGGCTTGGTCAGGAAGGGGTCTATCAGTCACCCCCCGCGCTAAGTGGGCCGGCTGCAGCTGCATTGCGTCGTGGAGAGGGCAGGCCCAGGTCCCGCTCCAGTTCCGGCACGCGTCCGCGACCCGAATGGGATGTGTGCGCCACAGGACGCGCCCGCTCCCCGTCCCTTCGAGGACGGGGATCAGAATCGGGAAGTCCCAAACAGCAGGTCCTTTACCAGACCCCCACAGCACACAGGCTGCAGGGAGGGCTTGCACCCGAGGCTGTGTACCTCAGCCCCTGTGGTGTCCCGAGGGCAACCGCAGAGGGATCTGCGGCGGAGCTGGGGGGTTCGGAGGCAACGTACCACATCCCGCGGGAAGCTGTAGTGGCTGTGGGTAACTCCGATGGCTGCTACCTGGTGCCTCGCGTGAGTGTTCCACCTAGTGAAGATGTGTACCAGACCCCGACGGGTGGTGCAGTGCTGGACCCTGCTCAGGGTGGTCTTGTGTCTGCCGTAGCCAGGAGGGGGAGTGGCCAGCTGTCACTCTGCAGTGGGACTGCCCTCACTACACAGACCAAACTACCACAGGAAGCAGGATGCTTGTATCAGACCCCCACCCTGGTAGGGGGTCTGCCCAAAACGCCTCAAAACGGCCGCAAGCTCCCTGGGGACAATACAGCAACTCCTGCGCCTGCCGCCACTGGACTGGCACAGCAAAGACTCATGCCCTTCACTGGAGAGGGGTCCCCCAGGGCACAGCCTAAGATCCTACACAAAATACCAGGGGGGCAAAGTTTGCCCTCCACCCCTCCCAGTGCCCGAGGCAGGTTGCCTCAAACCCCCCCAAGGAGCTCTCCCGTCTTGCCCAGGACAGCTGGAGCCAGGGTCCAAGGCTCTCCCAACTTTGCTCGCAAACCACCTCCCCCTGCACCCCCGGTTCGGGGTGTCACCAGGAAGGACACTCCTCAGTCACATTCTGCTCCGCAGCAGGGCAAGCAGGGGGAGGGACCACGTCAGATTGTCCCAAACAAGCCGGAGGGGCGGAGGGATGAAAAGGCGAATGAGGAGAGCAATTCGAAAAAGATAAACCCGAATATAAAGAGGGACCGTGAGGAGGGAGAGTACGAGGAGCCGGACAACGAGAACCTTCACGACCAGGTAAGAATCAAGGAAAGAGAGAGATGAAGACCGTCATGTCATCCTGAAATGGAGCTGGCCGGCATTTGCTCTGCTTGAATGTAATGGATCTTAAAAGGAAGCTTAGAATTACAAATCCAATACAGCTAATGTAAGCTGGAATGTTCATCCGGTTATAATGCATCAGTCCTTTCCTGTTAGCAAAATATTTTATGGGATGCAAAAAGAAAACTTATTCTCCTTGGTTTTGATTAGAGAGAACTTTGTGCTTTATTTTCAGTTTTTGACTGGTTGAGGAAAGAATCATTTCATTTTCCTTAAGTAGTTAATTGTCACTAAAACATTGTATGAAAACTTGTCAGAATAGGAATAGCTTATAGCTGTTAATAACATATTTCCAGTAGTTTTTTGGCTGTTATCTGTTTGCCCCAAGGTGTATGACACTCCTCCTGCAAGCCGGCGGCAGCACGCCGTTCCTGCGGCACTCCCTGAAAATGACGACAGCATCTACAATACCCCCCGCATGCTCCCCCCTCACGGCAACCAGGGATCAGAGGTCAGCGTCTGGCCAGGTGTCATCTGTTCCTGCTGTAATTAGCCTGCACCTGTTCTTGTTGCCCCCTTCTGTGCACTTGGGCTGTTCCACACCTGTCTGTCTGGCTTGCTGAATATGGCCTATTCTGGAAATCAAAGTGTGGATTCTGTGTGTAACTTGACAATTTCAAACGTTACACTCATTGGTTTTCTCCATCAACATCTTTATTTTGTTTCCTTGAATGGTCTCCATTAGTAAACAACATATCATGGTCATGTACAAAAATCACAACAAACCTATCCCCCCTGAAAAAAGAAGACCTTTATTTTCAAATAAGTCCCATTCTGTCAGTCATGTCCTTTTTAAATAAAAGTGTAAAGTTCTATAGCTAGTATAGAATAATTTTAGTCTCTTTCCAACTCCTTCAATGAACCCTTTTCCTTTGACAGGTTTATGATGTTCCCACCCTTAATCTGTCTGTGACCCCTGACCTCCAGCAGCTCACCTACAATATCCCAGCAAGCCTTGTGGCTCCACCTGAGACCGACGATGACGTCTACAGTGTGCCTACCCTCCCGGGCCTTTTGGTGGTACCGAGTGAGGTCTCCGATGGCCCGGGATGTGAGCTGCAGAGTCTTGAGGTTTACTGTGTGCCTGGGCCAGGGAAACGTGTGCCCGATGCCCCGACAGATGGGGCTCCCTGTCCGGAGGTCCCCAACGAGGGGTCTGATCAAGACTGTGGAATTTATGACATGCCTGCCCTAAGCCTCGACGTCCCCATGTCAGTGACCCGCCGGGCTTCGGTGTCTAGCACGGGCTCTTGTGATATACAAGGGAGGGCCTCTCTCTCCGCCCTTATCCAGTCAGCTTTGAGTTCCACCTCCCCCTCCACCCCCCCGCGGGAGCTGGCTGCCTCCTTGTCAGAGATTCTGTCCGTCTGGAAGGCCTGCCAGGCAGCAGACACTCCCCCACCCCTCCATCAGGCCTGGACTCACCTCTCAGACCTCCTCCCCATGCTTTCTGCATGCGGTTCTGCCCTCACTGAAGCGCAGCTCTCACTGGTTCGCCGGGCCCTGGAGGACTCCGCCGCTTTGATACAGAGCCAGACCCTTCCGCCGTCAGGCCGGCCCCGCCTCCCATCCCAGGAGTCCCTGTCTCGGAGACCATTGCCGGCATTGCCCGTGGCTGAGGTGAAGCCCCTTAATGTGGGGATGGGTGGTCGCAAGGGCAGCTGGATCCAGGAGAGGCCTCTCCCTCCCCCACCACCTCCCTCCTTTCCCCTGCCCCCTGTGGCTCCTCCTCACTCATGTTCTGATGAAGAAGGAGACGGAGAGGACCTGGGGAACGAGTATGCAGGCATCGGCCTCAGTGTCCCCCCACTGCCCTGCCCTGGGGGAGACAGCGTGGGATACGTAAAGCTACAGGTCAGCGAACACGGACACTCCATCTGCATGTATACCAGCGCGTCCGTCTGCCTCTGTGTGCGCATGTCAAAGTCAAATTGAATATTTTTTTCCTGACCCCCACCAGGGGAAGCCCGATCCTCCTCCAGTCATTCAGACATCGGCCAACCCTCCCGTAAATGACCCCCCCACGGCAGAGCAGAGGGTAACACTCCCCGGCCCCACTTTGGACCTCGTTTCTCAAACATCTGAAGATGCTTGCAGATAATCTAAACAAAGACGCACAGAGCTGAACTCAGGCTTTCTAAATCTGGTTATCACTGAAATATAATCTTGAATATCTTCTCTATGATTCAGTTCTGACATTTTGAGATACCAAAAATTCCAAATAAAGATAAGGCATCAGACATATAATGTAATTATGGCCAAGGATGACTTGTTCAAGGATCAGTCAACTGCTACTTAATTTCACGTTCAAACCTGTCGTTTAATGTCTTGCATTAAAATAACAAAGCTTGTCTATAGAAAACTAGTTTGTCTGGACTTTCAGGTACTGTAAATTTACTACATGGATTCCCTCATTGGGGGAAGGCAGGCCTCAACAGGGATATTGTGAGATTTTCAGGTTCATTTTTCAAAGATTTTATGACATCTGAAACAGAAGAGGCTGTATAATAGTCACTGATAACTCCCATTTGTTGTCATTAGATCAGCTCAGTTTTAAAATCAATATCAGATTGATGGCAATAGGCCATGTTCCATCACTGAATGTTAAATGGGACTGACATTTGTCCTTGTAATGCTGGAAAAATCCAGATCATATAGACATGGCAAACTGCAAAAAGTGTGGACTGTGAGGGAGCAACAACGTGGACAGTCTGTGGGTCCCAGAGGACCTGCTTGGGAAACACTGCCTCAGACATTAATTTTCTGTTTCATGTGAATGATTTTTGCTCCTGAATATCCTTTGATTAACCTGGTGCTGCCTCCTCTCTCCTTTGACGTTCCAGTCAAGTCCTTCCCCGCCACTGCCCGTCTCTCTCTCCCTGGAGGACTCCGAGCTGCTGGCCTTCTATTCCTCCCAGAGCCTGTCTCACCTGTCCTGCCTGGCCGATTCCATAGACGCTCTCTTCACAAGCGTGCAGGGGAACCAGCCACCACGTGTCTTCGTTTCCCGGGGGAAGAGTCTGATTGTGACGGCGCATAAGCTGGTCTTCATAGGAGACACGCTTTCTCGCCTGCTTACTTCTCCTGACCTTAGGACAAAGGTTTGTTCTAAATTCCAACTTAATGCAGCATGTCTTTCTGAAATATATTTTGAGAGAGGGTTGGACAACATGTACAGAATTATGTGTAACAGACAATGATATTGCTATATATATATATATATATATAAGAGAGAGAGCAATATTATTGTATATAATATATAATTTTTTTTTTTTTGCTTACAGACCAGATTGGAGTAGGCTAATGTTAATTAACAATTTAACCACTTAATCCGCAATTCTGTCCTTCAAATAAACACTATGTGGCTTTATAATAATGCACTTAGGTATGTGAAATAAAAGAAACTTACTTTAGCAGTCCAATGGTATATCAAGTAGGCTTAAAGTTAACTGGTTATATTAGTTCAAGATTTAAGGACTAAGTTCAAATCCACTGAAACAGATAATTGGCAAAGTAGTGAGATACAGACAGTACTGAGATGTTATACAGGCAAACATTGCTTTGTTTCATATTGACTTGTTTTTTTTTTGTTGTACTGTTGCAGCCACCAGACACATAGGTATAGTTTAGTCATGTGCCAGTTTGTTCTCTTGCTGTTGTTATAATGGTGTTTAGTAGTGCTGTATAGCAATTCTTGTGATAACTCTGAAATACTTATTGTGGTACACCACTGTTTTCATTGCCCTTTCACAATTTGCAGTAAATCTTAACTACAACATAATGTATTCAGGTTTTGAAATGTTCTCATTTTAAACAATCCATTGTTTGATTTGGTTGTAGATGAAAATTCTGTGCATCTCTCTGCAGGTCACTACATCAGGAGGTCGACTTTGTCAAGCCTTAAAGGCTGTTGTGGTAGCAACAAAGGGGGCGGCACAGAATTACCCATCAGCCCCTGCCACACAGGAAATGGTGGACCGGGTAGCAGAGCTATCCCAGCATGCCGCTGGCTTCTCAGGGCTGCTGCAGAGGCTGGCGGAAATATCATGATTTAATTTTGTCCCCTTTTTTTTTTTTTTTTTTTTTTTTTTTTTTTTTTTTTTAATGGTTTTTGTTGAACTGTTGTATTCTCAATTGTGTGATTTGGAATGGGGTAACGTCTGTTTTAGTCCATCAGAAGACAATGGATGAATGGAAAAGTCTAGGAAAAATCTGTGTGTTTGTGTGAGTGTGCACATCTAGGAAGGGGTGTTTGCGTGTACTAATGCTGTGACGGCAGCATCTTCTGCCCCAGTTAGAAACCAGGGCCACGTAAGTGCAGGTACCTAGTGTGCTTGTTTTTCTTAATTTATTCATGTTTATCTGTTAAATTTCTTAATGTGAATATTTCAGCCTTTACTCTTTGGCGTGTTTCAAGCGCAGGCAGTAGCACAGCCTATCTTCTGCCCTCGTTTGTCCCTCAGTCTCCATCTGCATATTTGTCCTTATCAAGGTCACTCTGCAGCTTTGGTGCTGAAGCACACAGGGCTCTTTAAATCAATACAAGAAATGGAGGGTAATGAAAATTTTGCTATACTGTTATTAGGGTTGTTGTTGTTATTATTATTGTTATTATCATTGTATCCATTGTCATTTGCTGCCTTAAAGCTACAAAAAAAATGTTCCCACACCTTGGCTGTTCCCCTGACAATTGCTTTTGCTCTCTTCTAGCCTTTCTATTGCCATTGCACTTCCTTAGAGAGAGACAGAGAGAGAGAGTGTTTGTGCTGCAGCCATGTTTCTCAGCCATGACTTTCCCACACTAGCAATACCAAACTAAAACTTGTCACCTGGGTTTATTTGTTCCTTCCTTACTGTCCCTTTCTGATATGCTGGTGCCACTTTACAATAAGGCTACCCATATAAAGGGTTTATGAATGGTTTATAATCTGGTTATTAATTAGGTTATAACACTTTGTAAATTATTAATAGACAATTTTAAACAAGTTATGACAATTTTCTTTTTATTAATAAGTTACTACCATTTACAAGTGGCAAAAGGGTAAAGTGGTACCGGCATGTTCAGCCACAATGAGAGACACACACTGTTCTTGCCTGCTCAGCTGTCCTGTTGCCTGACATACAATCAATCTTCCCTCTAATACTTCCTACACTTACACAAAGCTGCTCACTTTCTGTCCTCCTCATTGATCAGCCACGTAAGTTTGCCACCACCCTTATGTCCAGCACCACCTTTATGCTATGATCCTCCTCCATTTTTAACGATGGACTTTGTGGTGGCATCGGGCTTAAATTCCCGTCAGCAATACGTTTTTGCAATGATGTAAAATCCTGGAGCCCGTCTACTGCCTGTGTGGCTTTGCTATGCAGCACCACCTAGTGGAACCTACTGGAAAAAATACCACACTAAGACAATCCATTGTTGATATAAAGCTACGCCGATGTGAAGCTTTGTGTGAGCCTCATTGCCAATCCTATCTGCTTACTCCAGACCATACAGCCTTATGTACAATATTGCTTTTCATTCTGACTGTAACTCCCATTAATCGAACAGACAATTCTCTGCATGGCTTTTAAGTTTTGTTCCCTATATATGCACATATATCCAGGGATTTTAATGCAATGAATTTATTAGCACAACAATTAAAATGTAAAAAAGTTACAGTGTCATGCTGTAGCTTGTTTTGTACCAGAATGTATTTTTGACAATTGTTCTGCTATTTCAGGTATTTGTTTTTGATATTTTTGTACACAGTATTTAAAGTGGATATGGGATGAATGAGTCGTTTTGGAGCACAGAGTCCGACCGGGGAATCTGTCATCTCTATCTGTGCAAAGTTGCTTGTTCTGATAGGTGCCAATGGGACTTTTTTTTTCTTTTTTTAAACAATACACTACCCCGTTTTTAACTAAAATACTGTCTGTCTGTGATTTATTTGAATTATTGCTGTGCTTGGTTACAATGCAGCTTATACTGCATGTGTGCGACCATAACACAATAATTAACGATAAAGCGGTAGGTATTTGAGGTAACTTTCTATCAGTTAGCGCTAACGATATTTTTCATTTAAATATACATACAATGGACATTTCAAAGCAGTTTTGTATTTTGTTGAGAAACAAGCCCCTCATCATTCGCCCTTCTGCTCTTCCTTGTGATTCCTAGATCAAAATAATTAAACAATGACCACACACTTTTTAACAGGGCCAGTTTGCAACCAATGTTTGCAGATTTCCTTGCCCAGACACACCTACTAAACCTTAGCTGATTAAGACGATTGAGCAGGGAAATCTGCAGTGTGTTCGATTCTGGCCATGCAGGATCAGAATTGGGGAACCCTGCTTTATAGTATAAACTATCTATTCACTTACATCAGTGAATAACCAACTCTTAGACGACCCATATTTTTAATTCTGAAATTATATTTGTTGGGCGATCGGTTTAAAACGTGAAGAAGAAAACTAATACAAGTAAAGCTCGGATGCCTAGGCAAGTTTAGCTAATCTACTCGGGGCAATTATCTGTGCTTTACATTATCCGTGCTTTACTGTGAGTGACAGTAATCGTGTCAAACTCGGCTTTGCGCGCGCTCCCCTCCCCTTCCGGAGATCGCCTAGCCGTGACGTAGCAGGGGAAGGCGCTGCGGCGCCCGAGTTGGAGCTGGAGAGCGAGGGGGAAGCAAAATGGCGGAGCTTGAAGACGTTACGCTGGACGGGAAGCCGCTTCATTCGCTCCGGGTGGCAGATTTAAAAACCGCCTTGGAGAATCGGGGTCTTCCTAAAAGCGGGCAGAAAAATGCACTCATCAAGCGACTCAAAGGGGTGAGTTTGCCGGAGTTTCAGCGCTTCGAATAAGCTGTTCGACTTTAGTTGGCGGTGAAACCGAGTGTCGAGCGATGGACGGAGTGTCGGAAACGGCGACGGTATCTCGGCTTTTTCGTGGAGGGCGGCGCGGCTGGTGAGTTGCGGCGCGGTGTGCTTCGTGCAGGACTTTTTGGAGCTGTCTTCGCCGCGCTTTCCCGGTGTTTTGGAGATGAGGTGTGTCTGACCGACCGATAGCAAGGCCTGAAGCTCTGTGTGTTTATGCGAGTCGGTCTCCATTAGTTTCGGAGTAGTCGCCGGGCCCGCGCTTTGTGTGCTTGTGCGCGCGGAGGGGGGGGTGCTGGCGAGTCGGCGACGCGCCTGGCGGTGCTAGCTCGGACACGCAGTATCACGCGGGGGGATTCAATACTGCGACGCGCGCGCCCGCGGAGTAAATGCTATGGCTAGTTAGCCCCCGAACTGAGTAACCACCTGTTCCGTAATCAAAAGCGATAACATAGTCTACGGGTATCTCGTAATATGTAGCCCCTGGGCTGTTGCTGTTATTTGTAATCCGTTACTTGTTGTGGTTGCTAATGTAAACCGATTATAAATGGTCGCTTTCTCGTAGATTATATTTGACGGTTGGGTAGTTAATGATTCACGGGGCGTAGTTTCGGCATAAACTTATAGTAGTATTCGCTTCAAATTACTATTAAATTGTCAGCCTGTCGTTCGTTTTAGCTGGCTACCTTGATTTAATGCGTCCGCGCGCGTTTAATGGGTATTTTGTTTACAAATATGTTAAAAAATAATGCTGACTTTGCGTAAACTAGTCGTGTTTCCGATGCAAGTTTTTGGCACTTGTGTTGTTCGGGAAGGTCTTTTGGTAGATTTCGATCGCGCTCTCCCTTTAGAGCACAGTATATTCCTAAAACAGAACTGCTGATCCATAAAACCAACGCGCAGATGCACGTTTTTATCTACAAAGACTACCAGTCAAATAGGGTTTGATCGACTGACGGCGGCTCCCGCGGACTGTCCATCCTCGTCCCAGACCGAAGACCCGGGTGTCGGTTAGGTATATGCTATAAAATACGGCTGCCCTGACTGGCTCCTTATCTCACCTCAGGCTTTATTTACTTTATTTAACACGGTGCGTTTAGATGATAATTTTTCCGCCACAAACACCCGAATGTTAAGTGCCGTGTTTGTGTATGGTGGTGTTGGGGTCCGGGAAGGTGAGAGTTCAGTTTGTACTTGTGCTTGGGAGAGATTCGGTGGTTTTGGAGATCCGTGTTGTGGTTATTAAAGCTGGTTCTTTTATAAGCGTTTCTCTTTGCCTGTTTGTCCCTCATGTATGTATCTCTGTTACATTTTATGGTAGCCTAATGACTATAGTATAAAATTTATTATGACCAACCCCAGTAATTTGAATTACTAAATGTAAAAACAGTCACCCCAGTGAACAGACCAATAATCTTGACTTGTATGTAGAAAAAAACCCCACAATGAATATTTGTGTTTGTGTTTGAAAAGACCTCTGATGCTGGACAGGAGAGGCAGTGATTAGCCTTCACCCAACATATAAAATTGAAATATGATTAACTGAATGACATTCCCATTTCTCTTGTGTGTTCAGTCAGCAGCTTCTGTTGTAGCCCAGTTTGTCTTATCTTGAGGCGGGAATAAATTTTCTTTTCAGAGAAAGGACTGAATGGACTGGTTAAGAATGCTATTATTTTTTAATTCTTTTGTCTTATTGGAGAAACAAGGAATTAGACTTGCTTAACTTCCCAACTAATCTGTTTTCCCTTGTTACTTATGAGAGGGAACTCCCAGCCTATCTTAGCTCTTTGTACTTATGTATACCCTTAAAATGATGTTAAAATGTTCCTAAGTCGTTATTCAAGTCATGAAGGGTCGTTTGGAACGTAACTCGTTCGTAAGTAGAGGAGCGCCTGTACTTTGTACTTGCCTGATTAATACAATACATTGTAACTCTTCTTTAATGCTATTGGAAGGGGTAATGAGTGATTTCGTAATGAGTTTTACCCCAGTAATGGTAGAATTCCTTTTTTGTTGGTATTGGGATTTCTGCGTGTTGACAGAGGGTTTGTGGACGTGGCAGGTGAATCCACAGCTTTTAAATGAATCCATTTCAGTGATCTTGGAGACCTTAGAATTGTCTTAATATTTGTGGTGAATAGTTATTTGATATTGGTCACCTTTTTGTGCAGAGGAAGGTCAAGTCATTAAAAAAAATTCTCCAGTGATGAGTCTGCCATGCTAATACCGATGCACCAGATGGACTATGTGTCTGTCTGGGTGTAAGTGAGTTGAAGTTGCCTTCTCACACTGGTGCAGTGTGCTCTGAGGAGAACCTAAAACACAGTACACCATACCTGCTTTTGCTTTATATTCCACATGGCCCTGGCAGTGTGCATCGCACAGTTCAAGCCGTGTGGACATGTTGCATTTGTAAACTGCATGTCTAGAGTTTATGGGGCTATGTGTTTTAGGTTAATTTGCTAATCTTTCTTGTTTCAGGCTCTCATGCTGGAGAATTTGCAGAGAACTTCAACCCCTCACATTGGGCTGCAGCCCAATTCTCAGGTAAGAACCCCATCGTGTACTGGTTTTGCTTAAGCAAACCATGCATATTTTTTTTCTACCCTGTATATGAACTTACCTTCAACTTATGAACTACTTGTATGTAAAGGCAGTTATCCATTTGAGTTATGCTTGTGATTATTCTAATCTTTTTTTTTATGTTTTGGCTACTGATTCAGAAGCAGGTTTGCTCTGCTATGAAGCAGAAGCCTAAGATTTATAGTAGTTTGTTGCTTCATGCGCCATATGTGTGTCGTAGATCGGGGAAGAGATGAGCCAGAACAGCTTCATAAAGCAGTACCTGGCGAAACAGCAGGAGCTTCTCAGGCAGCGACTGGAGCGAGAGGCCAGGGAGGCGGCCGAAGCCAACGGTGAGAAGCCAAGTACGCCCCTTTCTCCTATTTACCGTGCTCCTACCCAGTGTCTTATCGCCTCCTTTGTATCTGCGCTGCCTGCTGCGCTAATCCACTTTGGGTGCTTTTCCACTGAGCCAGGTTCCGTACACTTGGTACGGTACTTTCATTTCAAGGAACTTTTTGGTACTTTCCCTTTTCCATTGACTTTCACTCGAAAACCATTACTAAAAGTATCAAACTAGCTGGGGTACATATTTCGTACTTCGGGGTCCATTGGTTTTTGCAGATCGCCTGCCTCTGAAACACAATAAGACCACTGTCTTGAAACTCGGAAGGCAATGATAAACTAAGAATAGAAATGGTAGCGCTAACTGATGTGTGGACAAATGAAGAGACCCAAGGTTTAATTGCGATCTGTTTGGAAGAACACTTGCAAGAAAGACGGCATGACGAGAAATAAATATTTTGTATAATATGCTACGGCCGCAGTTTCCAAATAAATTTCTCACAAGGCCATTTAAGAGTGATTTAAACAGCAAGAATTAACCTGAACACGATTGTCTCAGAGAACGCATGCAGCGGTCATGTGGTGGAGCTAAACTTTATCTAGTATGTTTCAAAAATCTTGAAACGGAATAATCACTAAAATTACAAAGCTTGCTACGTTTTTTTTTTTTCCCCCCTCCCTTCTTTGAAAGAGTAAAAATGTTTATAATGCCCACACAGCATGAAGCCATGAAAAAGTCGGATCTCAACCTAGCTATCGTGGTTTTTGTGGTGCATAAAAATTGCATGTGCATAACATGCAATGGTGGTATTAATATCGCTCATCATCCAGTTCTATAACATACTAGCCATTTTTCAAATTTAGTACAAAATACTGATGTTTAGTGCTGGTACCAATCTTTACACCAGTGGAAAACCAACACCATGAATACCGTACTTTTGGTTCTTTTCTCAAGTACCAAAAGTACCATAGCTAGTGCAGTGGAAAAGCCCCCTTTCTTTTGTTGCTGGTCTCTGCCACATTGCTTGCTGTTTTGCTTATTGGTTCTTGTACTCTTGTCATTGCAGTATAATGTCTAGCCATAGGGTTATCCCCTAAAACTATTTATTAGAAGAATTATTTGGGTGCTAAACGGCATATGAGTTGCGTTGCGAACAGCCGTTCGTAAGTTGAAATGTTCATAAGTCGTTATTCAACATTATTTTAAGGGTATATGCATGTTCAAAGAACTAGGATGCTTGGAGTACGCACGCTACACTGCTGCATGACTGGAGTAGCAGTCAGAAATCATACTAGGCAGAATTGGTGTACAGAAAATCAATTAATGTTGCGGACAGGAAACGGGAGCCCAATGAACACAATTTGGACTTGCAGTTCTCTTCGTTCGTATGTCTGAAAGTTTGTAAGTAGAGCAGCGTCTGTATATAAATTGTTGTATTCCATGTTGTGTAGCTGAATACATGATTAAATGAAAACAATTGTTTCCACAAACTTAGAATGATTAGAATAGCTTTGATATTTTAGAACAGGGCTGCCCAGCCCTGCTTCTGGAATTCTACCACCCTGTAGCCCTAATTTAACCCACCTTATACACATAATCAGGCCCTGAAGTAGTGTCTAAGCATAGCTGGCTCTCATACTGAGATTCTGCTGAAGGACCTGGTTTTCTGTGTTGGGCAGTTTTAGGAGAAGCTATGTGTGTTTTTTTATATTGGTCACCTTTAGTTATAGAGGGAGATTCAATTAGTAAAGAGAATTTTCTCCAGTGATGAGTCTGCCATGCTAATACCGATGCACCAGATGGACTATGTGTCTGTCTGGGTGTAAGTGAGTTGAAGTTGCCTTCTCACACTGGTGCAGTGTGCTCTGAGGAGAACATCCAACATGCTTCCATTAATCAAGCCTTTGGTTATCGTCCCAGTCACACTTGGTGCATATGCCCTGTTTTTGTAGTTGGTCATAGGTCATCTTTTGGTCATATCTTCTGCATCCTCTGACCTTTCACCCTCCTGCAGAGATGGACAGTCAAGCAGCACCAGAGGAGGATCAAGAGGAGAGCAACCTCACTTCCTGTTCGGTGGAGGTGAGCCCCCGCCCCCTCATGCAGAAAAGCTTCATCCAATCGCAGCATTACCAGTGTCCCTTTGAAATTATATCATTAATTGTTTAAGCAAGTATAACAAATCTACCAGTCACTTTATTAACCAGTGAGACTTTGTATTACTTGATTTTTTTTAGTCACATAAATGTGACCCGCTGAGTGTCAGATGTAACGTGCTGCAGGACCTCACTCCTGTTTGCTCTGGTTTGACAGCCCTCCTTGCCGTCGGGTGCCCTGTTCAGCCCGGAGGAGGATGGAGAGGGAGGTGAACTGGAGCTGACCCCAATACAAGGCAGAGAGGAGGTGGAAGTTGCCATTCCTCCGGCTGTGCTCCCGCGTCCCAGTACCCGTCGCTCACTGATCCAGCCGGCTCAGGCTAAACAGACGGAAGCCCCTTCTGCCTTTGGCTCCCAGGAAGCCCTCGAGGCCGGGGGCAGGGCCCGGCGCTCCTCCAGTGGCCGGCTGAGCCGCGAAGAGCCGCCGTCTCGCGCCGTGGCCTCCCTGTCTGTGCGCGTTGTCGGGGAGCCTGAGCAGGAGGGCCTGGCCAGCGCCGCCTCCGCGTCCGTGCCACCGCTTGGACGCTCTAATCTTAGCCAGGATGACAGTGAGGATGATGAGAAGAGTGATGCCGATGAGGAGTGGGGTGTCGGGGCTGCGAGGCGTGGTCCCAAGCAGAGCCCGGCCCCCAGTAGCCTGCCTCCCCAGCGGGAAAGGTCCCGACGCAAGCAGCAGCCACCACAGCACATCCCCCCACCACAACTGCCCCACCAACCCCCGCTGCAGCTCCGCCAGCCCACCCCGCCTCCTTCCCCACCTCCGGAGCTCTCTTTCCCTCTGCCAGACACCCCCAAGCAGAGTCCCCCCAACGAGCCTGAAGGTGGGGGGGCGGCAGAGGCGATGGCAGCCCCACCCTCTGCCCTGCAGCACCAGGACAGCAGCTCCGGCTCCAGCAGCTCTCCCCCCAGCAGTCCAGAGTCCCCCCACCAGCGCCGACCCGGCCCACTCACCCTGCTGGCCCGCAAAATGGAGTCAGAAGGAGCTTTTGCTGGGACGCGGGGTCGAAGCCACTCGGAGGCTGAAGGGCAGGGATCTGTACCCACCTCTGCGGCTGCTGTCTCACCAACTACCGTGTGTGCTGACAGCCACAGCACCAATGCAGGTCTACCTCTGCTGCCCCCTACAGGAGACCCTGTGCCTCAAAGTGGGAGCGGTGCGACCGCTTTGGAGCTCAGTTCTGTAGGCTCACCTGCCCAGGTTGTGGAGACTGGCGACTCGCTGTTCCCACCTGCTGAGGCAACCGACATTAAGGCCACTGGTGATAAACAAAGTGATGGAGGAGAGTCATCCAGACCCACAGAGGACTTTGGGAAGGATGTAGTGGCAGTGAAACGGGGAAAGCCTGAGGAGGAGGGAAAAGAAAAACCTAAGCAAGAGCACTTAGAAGAGCCCTCTGCGACTGGGAAATCTGCTGAGCCTCTGGAGAGTCAGCCTACCACGGCCCTGCCCGCACAACCCGCCTCCAAGAAGCTCCGCTTCCTGCGAAACATGCCAGTTTTGTGTGTGCCTGCCTCCACGGCGCCCCCTGGCAGGCAGGCTCGCACATCTTCAGATGAGCCTCCAGGGCAGCAGCCGGCTCAGCAACTGCCCTCCCCTCCTGCCGCTGACCAAGATAAAGATGGAACCCATGACAGATCCATAAGTCCTTCTGGTGAGGCAGGGGCTGTCTTAAAACCCCAGTCAGCAGAAGCATCAGCAGTCTGCTCAGAGAGCGAGACCACTGACAGGGAGAAGGCGCCAGGAAGTAGTGCTGCGCAAGCAGATGCCAGGACAGCCAAGGTGGCAGAGGAGGGCAAAATGTGGAAGGGGGCTGCTGCTGAAGCACCCATGGGCCCTGTGTTGCCCCCCTCACCCCCGCCAGAGGAGGGCGATGCAGAGCCAGAAAGAGAGAGGCACTCCTCCCCCTCCAGTGACTCCTCATCCTCTGACTCGGATTCCGAATCATCTTCCTCACATTCCTCGGGGTCCTCTGCTTCATCAAGAGACCAATCCAGCTCCAGATCCGATGACAAGAAGGTACGTGATTGACAGTCCATATGCCTGATACTGTGGTGTCGAGATGTCGACACACCAGCCAACATATCCCCTGCAAAACGGTTCTCTCTGCAGTGATGGCTAACCCTCCACTCCCCCTACCCTTAGCATGACGGAGCCAAGCAAGACTCTAAGGCAGACTCCCAAGCTGAAGGCTCCACAGCCACTCCCAGAAGTCCTTCCCGCAAGAGAAGAGGGGAGAAGATGGAAGAGCGTGATACTGGAGGTGTGCAACAACGCAAGGTAAGATGGACTTGGCCTCCTCTGTCCAGCCCTGTTCTTTCCTGTCTGTCCTCCAGTGATGAGTCTACCATGCTAATACTGATACACCAGGTACACCTTGTCTGTCTGTGTGTAAGTGCATTGAACATACCTTCTCACACTGGTGCAGTGTGCTCTGAGGAGAACCAGCCACCTCTAACTGGAGGACTGTGAAGACCTCTTTTGGTGTGGGAGGAGGGGTGTGATAGCTGCCCATCAGTACTGGGAGTAGACATCATAAATAGTATATGGGTCATGGATCAAAAGTGAAGGATAAATTCACATTGCCAAGAATCTATTTAGTAGTACATGCTTAGACCAGTTTTTCCAAACCTGGTCCTAACGGACTCCCCAGACAGTCTACGATTTTGAAAAAAATAAAATGGACTATCTGGCAGGGAGCTAGGAAGCGGCAGAGATGTGGACTGTCTGGTGGGGTGATGGAAGGGAGCAGAAACGTGAACCATCATTAGTATTGAAACTCACTGTGTTTCCTTGTATGGTTTCTGTTTTGTCTGTGTCTAACAGAAGCCATGCCTTGGAGATGAAAAGAGGACTAAAGGGGAGCGTAAAGGACCAGATGGAAAGAGCCGTATTCCAACCAGGTCAGTTTGAACACACTTAAACTACACGCTTGATCCACTCATTGTTACTTCTGAAAATCGTTTTCTCAAGCTGCTAAATAAGCTTAATGCTCTTACACTTGTAAATGTCCCTGGTCAAGATAGCAATTGTACTCATCCATATTTCTAGTTCATACACTTCATTGGTATTTCTGTGCTGGGCACCATCAAAAATATATTGCAGGCTTGATCTTAGCAGAGCTGGATTAGTTGTAGCTCCTCCTGTCTTTGGAACGTCTCCATACTGGCAGCTGCCAGCTGGGCTATGAGACCTCCAGCGCCTGTGGGGGGGGGGGGGGGGGGGGGGGGGGG
>JAABNX020000017.1:17613039-17626035 GCA_015163995.2 Mormyrus lacerda | reverse complement strand
TTTCCCCCCCCCCCCCCCCCCCCCCAAGTGTTTTCAAATGTTTCTTAAAACACATTTTTCACACAGTATTTGACCAGTGACCCTTGTGATGGGAACTACGCCAAAAATTACCTTTTTAAATAGTCAGATGCACAAGCTAAGCTTTCCAGTCTATTGTTTACTCATCTCTCCTCTAGAAGTGAAGGAACCTACAGATACTAGTTACTAGGGTTTGGATTTTCATGCTGCATCTGGGTGGTGAATGCTTGCACAGATGTCAGTGTTTTAAGCTTTCCCTTGGAGGCCCTCGATTAGCCTCCAGCATACGCTTGGGGCTAGAATTATACACGCCTGTCTTCAAACAGGATATATTGTTTATCTTAAAACATCACTGAAACAAACTAATCTTTCCCCTCTTTACAACAGTAAAACTTGAGACCTCTTGACACTTAATCTTCAGGCTGGCACTCTGTTTTGGCATTTTTTCACTTGTCTTGATATGAATGGAACTACAATTTAACCCTGTCCCCCCCCTTTTTTTTATTTTTTTAAAACCCACCTTTTCAAAATAGTCTCATTTATGTAAATATTTTTTGGTGTTCGGAAATGTTTTTCTTGTTTGCTAGATACGCTTTATGTCATTGTGTGGCGTTACATCTAATATTGCATATTTTTCCATAGCCAGTAGTGTTTGCCTGTCTCTAATCTGACTTCTCACTCATGCTAACTGCCGAAATGGCACTGCACTTGATTTCCAAATTAGACCGTGTGATTGCTGGGGCCGCAAGAAGGCATGGGTACTCTGTTTTTGTGTACCTTTTTAAGAAGGTCTTTGATGGATTGTGCCTTGTCCAGCTTCTCCCCACAGACTTGCTTGCCAAGAAAGTCTTTACCCAGAGCTCAAGCTCCAAACGACACAACTTTGTGGATCACAAAAAGCATAGAAGCCCCCCAGCACAATACGTTTGCAATTAATTTAAAAGAGGAGAGTCTGTCCTTAGTGATGGGGTCTAAGTACCCGGAGATCTTGAGGGAACATGACACAAATACAATGGTGAATTTTTTTGGGCTGCTTAGGTCCATGGCAGTGAAGTGGGAGCAAGTCATCAGACAAGGCTCACAGTTTTATCAGCAAATTTATGTCCTTATGTTCGCCTGAAGTTTTGGGCGGTGGGAACCGGCTGAAAGAACAAGGTCATGCGTATAAGCACCCAAAATAAGGTCACTTGCCAGGGTCACCAGACTCATTGTGTAACAGTGTGGATTTCAGTGACCTGGAGGGACCCTGAAATAGATACATTGCCTCTTCAGTTCAAGAGGAGTCAGCTGCAGTCATTTGGGCATTTAC
Organism: Mormyrus lacerda; assembly: GCA_015163995.2. Lineage (NCBI taxonomy): Eukaryota > Metazoa > Chordata > Actinopteri > Osteoglossiformes > Mormyridae > Mormyrus > Mormyrus lacerda. The sequence goes on along the minus strand of JAABNX020000017.1, from coordinate 17,624,708 downwards.
TAAAGATGGCACATGGGTAGCTTTTGTAGGGGTCTGTTGCAATCACATCCCACTGGGTAGAGACCCTGTGATAGGCTCCAGGAAATAGTGGAGGGATATTATCTCTTGGTGGCCTTGGGAATGTCTGAAGAGCTAGAATCTGGGGCCGTGGAAAACAAGTCTAGCTCAGCGTGCTGTCATCGTGACCCTCACCAGGAAGAGTGGTCTGAAGATGCGTGGATGGATAGTTAATAATTAAGCAACTGTACCATTTGGGAAGCCGTCTGCAAAACTAATGGCCATGTCATGTCCTGATGGTGCACAGGTATGGCCATGACAAGTTGTGCTTCTGGTTAAAGGATATTGAATGAAGAGAAAATAATACTAAAGATATGTGTTCGGTATATTTGCAGTTCGTTATTAAATGCAGATTGTTCCAGCATGTTGGGTTGTTTTAGGTTTTATGAGAGTTGATTACAAGATCCCCATACAACCTTTGATAAAAGGGGGATGTCAGGTTTTTCCAGCTTCTATCAGATCTGTTTTGGATTTACAGGTACATTTTAGGGGCTTTAGCTATTAATGTTGTGACTTATGGTGCTAGGCTACAACATTGCTAAATAAGTGGCTGATGCTACTTTAGCTTCCATTGGGGGTAAGTACATGGTTTCTCATGCTTATTCTGATTTTCATACAAAAGTGGACATTACACCATTTTAAAAAGCAGACTCAGTGGGTGTCCTTTTCTTGGAATAAAGAAACTGCGAGAAATTTTCCCCATATGATATGGCAGCCCTTCAAGAATGCGTTTCTAATAGGGGTAGGCCTGCTGAGAGTTGATGTGAATCTGAATATGAATGTTGTATTTCTTTAAAATAAACATGCTTTGTGGTTTGTTACTTCCTGATTTGCAAGACATCCAAAAATCAGTCCTTCGATAAAGCAGGGCATTCATTCCAGCTATCGACTGAATTCACTGAAAATGTATTTTAATACGTATAAACGTAACAGAAAACTAACGCTACTTTGTTTCATGGCGTTTTTCCACTGGCATACAGTAACCCAGTCGTAATGCAAGGAGATTAGTTACCGTGCGCTTCCAGCTGGCTTGGGTTCTCCATTGCAGAAGGGTCTGTAAAGACGTTGTCAGGTTTGGAGAGCGACAGTGGCATAAAACTGAAGAGGCTTATTTCCAGCTCATAACTTGTACGCCATGATTTGCTTTGTGTTAATTTCTAAATTTTTTAGCACATCTGTGAGAATCACCATGTAACATCAATCGCTAGCGAATAAGCATTCGCTCGCGTAAATTTGCATTAGGAATCCATTCCGTTAAGATGTTTTATAGTATTTAAGTGGAAAGTTGGAAATTGTCTAATTCCGTGTTAATGGAATGCACCGGTATATTCCAATGTGCCATACTTCGTTTTCATGGTCATCTTAGCACTAAGAATACTCCTCAATCACACTAAAAAAATTTTTTCCTAAAACCTACTCATGGAGTGACTGAGAGAAACTTTTAGTTAGAAAAATAGTCAACTCCTAAGCCAAGACTCTGTCGCTTTGGCTGACGTCAGTCATGCACGAGCTTTCCTGCAATAATCATGGGGATTGGTTGATGAGAAGCCAGTATGTGCTGGTGAAAATATACGCGTAACATGCCATAAACACAAATGCAGTGGAAACCACTTGTAGTGATCATGGTAATGGAGATCAACTGCTTGTATGTCAAAAAGCTTGGGACAGAATCATTCCTGTATGTGTAAAAGTAAACTGATCGCCTTGCTTTGCGGTTACCCGTCTGCTGCTGGCTAGCTAACAGGCTAATACTGCGTGCATAGAAAATATGACGGGAAAATTGTCACTTTCTCTCAATGACAAATACACTACTCAAAGCTTATGAGAAACTGTCAAAACCGAGGCAACGACAGACAGCAGCGCAACTATATTTAGATATATTTCATGTATTATAGCGTATTTGAATAATGCACAGTAAAGTAATTTGAAAAACTTTCGAAATGGCTGTACTGTATTTTGAACCAGTCAATAAAATCCAGTATATGGCGACATTATTTTTTACCTTATATTCATGTAATAAACATACAAATTTCAATTAGATTGTGATCATCCTGATTCCCAAACAAAAAACGTTACTAATATATGTGTGTTGTACTGTACACGATTGTGTTTTTCGGTTTGCTGGGCGATGTTATTACATCCATCACAAGCTCCACAACAATCATTACTCCTTCCCAACTGAGGCGGTATCTTTTAAGTAATTCAGCGTTCGTTTAATGTTTCCATGATATTGCGCTGTGGATCGACAGCAGCCATTTTGCGACTACTTTTTAGTTTTCCCAGATTTATGTGCTAGTTTTAGCGGTAATGGATTTTGTAAATTGCTCTTACTCAAAAATTGGGAGTCCAACATTTAGTTTTTCCTAAATTGCAAAGTTGGGAGCTACTTTTAGCCTTATGATGTGATTACGGGCCCTGACTTCTAGCAGCTGACAGTTACAATTAATCCCATCTACTAACGAATAATTGCACGGGCAGTGGACCCCTCTGAGTGATCAATCGAAATGCATTAGGATTATTTTTGGTGCAGTTTTTAACGTCATAAACCATTTCGGTGTTTTCCTCAGTTTTGCGAGAATATACCTCATCGTTACACGTAATGGTAAAATTAATCTATAGAGAAACTGTTATTCTCGGGGGGAGGAGACTTCAATGCATCCTTGTGAAAAAAAAATTGCTTCGTTTCACGAGTTAACGTGAATCAATTTAAACATTCAGAAGATGTGTCCGCTTTTCATTTCAATTTTTCCTAAATTACTCTGTCGTGATGATGTAATGAACTGGAGCTTCTTTAAGAAGCCTTAATAGAGGGGACAAATACGGAAAAGGGAATTATTTTGTATACGACAAATCTGGTTACTTTAAACCTAATAACTGTCGTCGTAACGAACTTTTTTAAAATAAATCTTTCCTATATTTGGACGTAATAGATGTACTGTCTAAGGTCGTGTGTTCGATACACATTTGCTGTGCAGCTATGTTTTACCCCATGATGTGCGTTTCTTCACTATGGATAAGTTTTTCTGGTCACGTGGCATATTTTCGATCTCATTTTAAAACTCCGCTTTTAGTGAATAAACGCGTATAGTAGAGTGATAGTAACGCGGTGCGCATAAGTTCCTCAGTGGTATTTATCGTCAGGCGTTCAGTGAGGCCGGCCTCATTGCCGGTGTGGCTGAGAGGAGATGGGGTCCTCGCCCTCTTGCTCTCCTTTTCCTCAGACCTTCTCTAGCTTTATCCAATATGGCCGTCGTGCGTGTTCGCTCGCACTGATACCGACGCAGCCTACAATCCCGCGACCCAAACAGGAGTAATTCTTCTCGAGCAGAACCGCAGTTGCTTTAGCTGGAGGCGCAGATTCTGGCCGTACGTTACGGTTTAGAGTTTGGGCCAGATAATATGCTGTCTGAAAGCAACAAAAACGGGTAAGCTGGCGAGGTAGGAGGTGAGGGAGATACAGCGCACGAACGACGTCTCCCTTCGTCCGTGGCTACCTGCAGTTTTCTACTTTTTCTGGTTTGAACGTCCTTTTATTGCAACCGCCCGTGTACTTTTATTTTCTGACGGATTATTTTTAATCACCGGTAACGTGGCGCATTTATGTGTATGTGAGAGAGCATATGGGTTTGGGTGGGGGAGTTGGGGGAAGGGGAGATGGCTGTAAGGGGGGGTCACCGGTATTCCTTGAGAACTGCTGGTGTCTGTGCCCCGCGGAAGGCCGTGAGATGCGTGTTTTTGCTGTGCTTCTATAGTGCGACGTGGTGTTGTGGCATTATTTTATTTTCCATTATGCACGCTTTTCATGCAATGATTACTGAGATTTTCCGCTGACGATAATGGATCTGAAACAACTATTAAAATACTATTGACGCATGGCTATGAACAACAGGCTGTTGTTAAATTAATGCTAAGTGTGCATCCTGAGTAATCTGAAACCTGGGAGTATGTTTTAATGCCCCTTGGCTAGTCCTGTAGTATTTTTAGTCATTATCATGTCACTCTTCATTGTCTTCGCCCTTAAAACTGCTACAGTAGTTTGTTTCTTCAGCATTGTATTCCCGGTGCAAGTGAAATATGACTTGCTCATGGAAAATCCTAGTATTTTAGCATTAAATTCCTGTGAGACAAATTTGTAGAAAACTGTTCTCCAGAATCCTCTCCTAAGTTTCACGTTTCAGAAATCTGAAAAGTGAGCAAGTCTAGCTGAACCACTTTTCATAGCTGGGGAGTATGTGAGTTTTCTGTTGCGGGTGGTGGTGCGCAGGTGTGACACCCAAGGCTTGACATTCTAGTTCTTTCAGTCTTATGGCCTTATAGCATTGGAGAGCTCTGGAAATAAGGGTGTTACCAGTAGTCTGGGCTGTGCACTGCTTACATTTTGTTCCAGTTTTTGGTGTAAACAGCAATTTGAGCTGCAAATATTTAATATTTTCTACTTAAAGATTTTCAGGAAATAATTAGCAAAATTTCTGTAAAATAATTTTTTGGCCACATTCATTGATCTACTGCTCCTGTGTTATAGTGCCATGATTCCAGATTTTATCAGACCAGGCAAAGTGAGCACTGTGCCGCCTGTCTTCCTTCAGATTGTCAAGATTCCCCATGCAACCAGATTTAATTAATACACCTTTGGCTGAAATCAAAATATTTTGATATGTTCAGCACTTGTATGCCCCTGGTTTTGTTTTAAGAACCAAAGTCATTAATTCCGGCACTTAATCCCAGTCTTTGCTTGATGGATAGATTACGTTTATGGGTTTGTGTTCTCTTGAAGTTCTTTAGTCCTGTCTCCAGTGACATGGCCGCCGATGTCTTGTTATTGTGCACCATGTGAAGGAGATATTTCTTCCCCCCCCCACCTTTTTTTTTTCTGGCCATAATAGCTGAAAGATGCCGAGAAACATTACGGATAAATGTATAACATTTGTGGCGTGATTCATGCACGTCATAGATGTTTATTTCTATCCATGGTGGTGTATCAACACCATAGACCATGCATCTGGTATATAGTAGTTTTCAGTTGCTCATGGATGTTCCTGCTTTGACACAATGGAAGGGGAAGTATCATTTACAGGAGACTCCCTGAAATGGCTCATCTGGCCTTTATTTTCCGTAATTAATCCCCTGAGATGGACAGTTAGGTTTGTTCCTCAGCTCACAGACCAAGCCTGATCCTCTCATCTTTCCCCAGGGAGTATGATAGCTGTATAAGAGACCAAACAAAAATGCTGTGCCCCTCGTTAGGTTGCAGCGATTTCCAAAGTTTCATTTCCAGTGGTAGGTTAATTGGTTTGTTTGCAGCAGCGAGAAGCCTGATTTTGAAATTCTGAGTATTGTGTGTATGTGTGTGTGTGACTAGTGCTGTTAATCAGAAGATGGACCTTTTGAGTGGTGAGTGGTGGTCTCCGGTCCCTTGTCTTTTCCATGGTTGTATAGCTCGTGTAAAGCATGTGTATACATAGTGTAAGTCTGGTGCCAGTTGACTGGCTGGTATGGTTATTTATAGTGTGTTGAGGTGGAATGACCCAGTTCCCTGGTCTGAGTCGCTCTCTTACTCTGCTCTATGGTTCCATTCTTTTTTTTTTTGTTTCTCTTTTCTCTGTGTCTCTGCTTTTCTGGATCTTGGTTTACACACACTCAGTCTCAGCTGCCAGGTTGTCCCTGTTCCCAATACTGTCCTTGCACTCTATACTGACATATGTGTGCCCCAGTGCTCTTATAGTAAATAGCAAACATTTTTCTGTAACCTAGGCATTAGTTTGTTGACGTGTTATACAGTATAAGAAAAGATTATCAGTGTGTATACATGTTATGCTATATCTTTCTGGGCTGGCATGGTGGCTTAGTGGGCTGTACTGCAGCTTCATGATTCGCATGATCTTCCTGTGTTGGTCCCTCCTGCCTTTACAAAACGTGCAGTTAGGCAAATTGGCATGTCCAAATTGCCGTGTGTGTACATCCTGTCCAGGGTCTACCTCAGCATTGCACTATGTCCTGCCTGTGGCTGTTTTGTGGCCCTCCCTTAACCCTATACTGGATAAGCAGTTGATGGATGGATGGATGGCTATTCCTTCCTGCCTAAACTTCCTCCTCCCATGCATTGGTTCTTTGCTCAAACTGTAATCACTTGTACTCGCTGTCTGCAATCTCCTGCTTTCTGTGTCCTCCTGCCAGGGAGTTGAAGCAGGCTGCCATGTCAGAGCCAGCTGACACTGCAGTGCAGGTGGAGGCACCCTTGGAGTCTGAGGGTGCAGGTGTGCAGCCTCGCTCAGATGGCCATGGGGCTGCAGAGAGCCGCTCAGAGGAGGTAAGGCTGTGGAGAGGCAGGCAAGCATGTGGCTGAGTTTGGTTTGAATATCCAGCTGTGTATACTGGGTCCTCCAGAAGAACTGTGACTCTATCTGCAACAGACAGTTCTGTGACACTGCAGTCAGACAAGGCTTCCAGTGGTTGAAGTGGTATTAGGTGTTGGCCAAAAGTTACTATGTCCGGGGCTGTGTGCTTGCATGTGTTTGGAAAAGTGAGGGAAATTGTACACAAGGCTCCATAGAAAGGCACAGTTAAAATTATTTTTTGTGGCCTTTGAATTAACCTTAATAGGAACCACACAGTTTGGCAGAACATGTAGCCACAATGTTTTTCATTTTATTGCTTTAGGAATATTTCACGGGAGGATAACTCTGTGCTGAACTATAAGCCATTCGGCAAAAGGAAACATTTGTTCCATCTTTTCCATGCAACTTTTGTCATTCTTTCATATTCACCACCCTTTTTTTTTTTTTTTCTTTTTCTTCTTTCTCTGGTAAATTTACAACTTTTTCTTGTCTTGCATAACCAGGAGGCCTCCCACACACCAACAAAAACCTACACGTTCGGCCGTTAGGCAGAAGCAGGGTTCTCTCATTTTTAATATTCTGTATGACTGTATATAGATAGTGAGGATTTCACAAGGTGGGCAGAATTCATTGAAGATACTCACAAAAAAACAATCCAGATTAAGCTGCAGTGTTGTCTCAGATGTTGCCTTGTCTCAGCTGGCCACAGTAAAGTGGGGTGGGGAGATTACTTCAGATGTGATTGCTAATGCATTCAGATCTCTACCATTTTAAGAGTCTGCCCTTCCTTAGCTCAGATGGATGCCTCATGGAAGAAATGCGAAAATCATTAAGAAGCAGTGGGTGGGGGGTGGCGTGGCCCTGATTTTGTGTTTTGTGACCCATCCTGTAAAAGAGTATATATGCTAGAGAGTGTGTGTAATTTAAGAAATGTGAAGTTAGGCCTGAAAGCTGTTTTAGTTGTGATGGGGTTATTCCATAGGACTCTAAATCTGTACAGTTTTTTTCCTGTGGCTGATGTTTAAAACCCCATTGATTGCTTTGTTGTAAGGTGCTCATGCCTCTTCCATTGCCCCAATTGGTACCTGCGCACTACCTCTACTACTTCACCTACTACACCTGTTCCGCTATACCCAAGCGACTTGGCTGTACCTGATCTAGGCCCCTGAGTCTGCACTGAGTTTATCTGCAAGGTTCCAAGCACCACGGCCGAGGGAGGCTGCCGGAACTCATCTCGCCTGAGCCCACGCTGCGCAGCGAGCGAGCGAGCGAGCGGGAGCTGTTAGCTGGACTTCCCAGTGCAGCCTCTTGCATGGCATGCAAGAAATCCTGCCCTCTGCACACTGCAGGAAAGCACTTGTGGGGCAGCAGCATCAGCAGCAGCCTTTGCTGATTTGTCATGTGAACTGTGCATTTGCCTCTCCTGGACCAGAGCCCCACACATCTGATGATTCCAGCAGCACCTGGCTTTTGTTATATTTTGGGAAGTGTATGCCATGGTTTCCGCTATGCCGGGGATTTACAAATGGACGTTTCCATCACAGTTTGAACAGTTGACATCTCTGGACTGAAAGGGTTACCGAGCAGCACTAACCCCGTCGAATTCCGTCAGTTTCTAAAGGAATTAATGCAAAGCTAATTTGTTTTGCCTCAGTTTTTGGGGTCTTTGCAAGAAAATGTTCTGGGAAATTCTGCCCGACTGTGTGTGGGCTTCTGTAGCTCTGGAGGGTAGCTCTTCAGCTGAACTGGCTGCTGCATTTGAACCATTATAAATTCTCTCCACTCACTGGATTACAACTGTCAGTACTTGTTGGACTATTGTTGGCCCAGTGCAGTGAGAGACCAAAGCAACACCCTGAACAATCCAGCTGGAGGTTTGGCTCATACTGGACTGGTAACCAGAAAAACTGCCATAATGGAATACTGCTGATGGACCTGAGGTGAGAGGGAAGTGTCGCCTTCCTTGTACTGGAATAGCAATTTGATTATATCCTCGGCCACAACAAAAAAACTGAAGAATTCATTGGGCCATGTGGCTAGAGTATGATCTCTTCAAATGTACAGATGGACTTTTTCCTCTCTATCCACATTGTCCAGTTGGAAGGTAATCTACCAGGACATTCCCTCTATACTTTCATTTGTTTTCCCTCTGAAGAAGCTTCAGAGTTGCCCCAACCCTGGGCCCCTCAAAGATTTTTACAAACGGGCGATTTTCTGAATGGTCCATCTGCCTGCTAATCATGCTTGTCATGGAGTAATTTTTTGTCTGGATTTTTTTTCATATCCACAGCCTGACCTTTTCTAAAACTGGACTCTGTTGCACTGGATCCCACTTACAGCTTGTAAACCTGCTGCCACAGAAGTGCCAGTGTGTGAGGAATGTGGCGACGAGGGTGCAGTCCTCTCTGAGAACGAGAGACTGACCGGGTGATGAAGGAATTGGGACATGGCACAGCGTGTCACAGGATGGGCCTGTTTGAACCCAGCCCAGTTCATCAGACTGATCTCATGTAACTGCAGCACAGATGAAGTCAAAGGGACAGTAAAAAGACTGACACATGCCCATATTGGGGTTTGGGTGGGTGCAGAACATTTTAACACCACCTCTTCCTCGAACAAGACTCGCCTGTTGCTTGCAAAATGAGAAGATATTTACAGAAGCCAGTTAAATGTGAACATTCCATCCCCTCAAAAACTAAAGAGCAGTTCCTGTCGGCATACTCAGAGTCCCGCCCTCACTCCTCAACTACCTCTGATTGGACGCTTGTTGGCTAGATACAGTACACACAGCCATGCGATTGGGCCATAGCCAAGCAAGTGAGGATCAGGTGTCAATGGTATCAGGAAATAACTTTGTCATTTTATCTCCTTTTTACTGTTTGCCTTTTAAAATATATACTTAATTGATAAAGATCTTTGCTGCAAAAATAAAGGGAACTGCAATATGTTAAACATAACAGATAGTATACAAGTTATGGTTACTGCAGTTTTAATTTAACTATAAGCGCATATTGGTAAACGCCACGTTGATTTGTGTTTTATGTGGACCTGCTTGTAACCTCAGCAGAGTCTGGTGACCTGGGTACCTCATTGAATCATTTCCTGAATTTGAACTGCAGTACCCGCTGTCTGATGCTTGTGATCAGAGCGACAGTTGTTCTAGTGCCTCATCCTTCCTCCCAGGTGTTTTGTTATATCACTCTCCAGTTGACCGCTTCCTTGTAGGGTCTACGAGATTCTGAAAAATCACACTACATACATCCAATATTACGCTGTAGATTCACTCACACATTAGTCGTGCTGCACCACGTTACATAATCCTGACACTTTAGTGTTTGCCGTTTTGAAAGAAGACGGTGTCTTAACAACGCACATTTACAATACTGGTTATTTTGCAGCGTAAATGCCCATATTCACGTCTCATTTAATGTCGGACATGCTCTGTGAACACGACCCGAGCGGGATTATTTGCATACTCGCGGGGATTATGCGGCGTCGCTCAGCTGTAGATGTGCATGTTGAGGCAGCGCAGAGGCTTATATTTTGTTGACAGCAGGCTGAGAAACACGGAGTGTTTGCCTGGGAGGAACGTGCGCCTGGAATCACTGCAGCTCTGATTCAGCCCCCACCCCAGTGCCCCTTCTCTCTGCGCATTTATTGATAGCTGCGCTCTCTCTCTCTCTCTCTCTCTCTCACACCGTCTTTGTCCATTTGCCCGGTTCCTCCCTGTTGTTCTCGCTCTCATTTCTTCCCCCACTCCGGGGTCTTTTTGTTTTTATCTGTTCTTTGTTTCAGAGTACCACACCAAAAGCATTTACCGCCCGCAAGATTTCATTGAACAGTGAGTATGCCTGCCAGCTCGCCACACTCGTCTTAGTCTCCGTATAGCAAACAGAACAAATAGAGATTACGTTTCAGCCGAGCCTGCAAGTTCCTCCGCTTTCTATACTTCCTGTTGAAGACGTTATTGTTCGTGCTTTAATGTTCTAAAAGAATTCCTTGCCGTCTACTTGTTTATGTTCCCCCCTCTCCTTGCTGTATGCGGTTTGCTTGTTCTGATCAAGCTAGAAGCTGGAAAATGTCGGCGCTTATCCATCTTTGCCTCTCAGCAGCTAGTAAGCCCTCCGTGGCCAGTGTCGGGGGGAGCGCCCCCACGCTGCCCTCTCCGGGGGGGCCCCTCGAGCCAGAGTCCGGTGGTCCAGCAGCCAGAAAGAGGAGATGGGGATCTAGTACTGCAGTGACAGCCAAGAAGCCGTCAATCAGCATCACCACTGACTCCCTGAAGGTACGTGGCTTCCACACTGGCGCTCTAATACATCTGGGCAAGCTATGCGATACTGAGTCACTGCTCACTTGAGCAGAATCATCTTTAACACTAAACATAATCGACTTTATCTACCCCAGTCACTGATCCCAGACATCAAGCCAGCCACAGGTGCAGGGAGCCAGGAGGCAATAGTCGAACTGCACCCCGATGAAGGCCACTTGTCGGGAGATGAGGACGGTGTCGAGCGGGGTGACCAGGGAGACCAAGGTCTGGAGAAAGGTCTTAAGATACGCCGCACTGTAACACAGGTATGTTGCTTGGTACACCCTGCTCCTTCAGATCAGATGTACTGCATGTCTCATGCCTTTCAGGGATGTTACAGATCTATGATACAGTGGAAACTCCCACAGCTTTCCGATTTTGCTAACCGATTCACATTTAAACAGTGATTTGTGAACATCTCACCTGACTTGTATCTTACCTTTGCTGGATGATGGCTTTCATAAATAGTTGTGGATTTTCTAATTGCGGTCAGTCACTGTTGGCCGTGGGCCATTCGGTGGTGATAATATTCATGGGTAGTCTGTGAACGACCTACAATTTCCACTCGCAGGTGGTACCAGCTGAGAGCCAGGAGAATGGACAGAAGGATCAGGAGGAGGATGAAGAGGAAGATGAGCGGTCAGAAAGTGCTAGGACAGTCGTTGAAGAAGGCAAGGATGGCTCCTCAGAGGTTTCCAGGGAAACACAAGCACCTAGTGTTCGGGAGGCTGACGTAAAGAAAGGTGGTTTTTAGTTTTGTTTGGTTTTATTAATCCCACACCCACTTGGACCATCTTAAGCCAGATACCTGTAGACACAAGACTTAGTTACCTGTTTTTCTGCCAATTTGGTTATTAAAACAGACGCTCCTCTACTTACGAATTTTCAACTTGCATAAGAACATAAGAAATATACAAACGAGAGGAGGCCATTCGGCCCATCAAGCTCGCTTGGGGAGAACTTAACTA
>JAABNX020000017.1:17597236-17607354 GCA_015163995.2 Mormyrus lacerda | reverse complement strand
CACCATGAAAGATGGTGGTGGCAGCATCAGGGTGTGGAGATGCTTTTCTTCAGCAGGGACAGGGACAGGGACAGGGAAACTGCTCAGAGTTGATGGGAAGATGGATGGATCTAAATACAGGGCAATCCTGCAAGAAAACCTGTTAGAGACTGCAAAAGACTTGAGACTGGGGTGGAGGTTCACCTTCCAACAGGACAACGACCCAAAACACAGCCAGAGCTTCAATGGAATGGTTTAGATCAAAGAATTCATGTGTTAGAATGGCCCAGTCAAAGTCCAGACTTAAAGTCTATACCTAAACCACACTGAGAATCTCTGGCAAGACTGGAAAATTGCTGCTCAAAGACACTCTCCATCCAATCTGGCTGAGCTTGTACTATGTTGCAATGAAGAATGGGCAAAAATTGCAGTCTCTAGGTGTGCAAAGCTGGTAGAGACATACCCCTAGATACTTTGTGTAACAGCTGTAACTGCAATGAAAGGTGGTTCTACTAACTATTGACTCAGGAGGGCTGAATACAAATGCATGCCATACTTTTCAAATTTTTATTTATAATAAAAAAAAAAGTGAAAACCATGCATCATTTACATTCCAGAATTATGCACTACTTTGTGTTGGTCTATCACATAAAGTCCCAATAAAATACATTTAAGCCGGTGTTCGTAACGTGACAAAATGTGGACCAGTTCAAGGGGTATGAACACATTTTCAAGGCACTGTAACTACATGAAACACTATATACTTCAGATGACATCACCATCGTTTTGGCAATAGGAGACCTGTGCAGGTTCCCTGAGATGAACTTAAGACTGTTCTGGTCCTGCCCACAATTAGCTGATCATATATGTGACGCCACAGGGTTGGTCAGCAGGACTAATTATGCAGTTATTGCATGCTTTGCAGCTCTGTAAATAGTCTAAATTAACTTGTGCATTCCTGTACTTCTGTTAATAGTCAAAGTCGTAACTGCGTAATATTTGCTGTGGACGCATGTTTCGTTAGTGTGTAACTGTTGTGTCAATTGTGGCTTCCCTGTCTGTGTGTTCACTAGTATTAAACCAATAGATTTTAAACAAACTGTCCTTTATTAAAATGACTCACGCACTCGTGAATATATGTTTATTTGCACTCTGTATGGTTCTGTTGTGCCATCTAGGGTTGTGGTGTGACACAGAACAAAGTTGGCAGTGCTGTTTTAAATGCGACAGATCGTTCTTTCGTTTTGTCCAGACATCATTTGAAGTATACGGCCAACTTAAGAATGATATGGTGGGTAAAAGAAACCCTCCTTATTTAAGTACAACTTCTGTGGTAGATGCCTTTCATAAGAAATATGACAAATGGTGGTTAAAAGTATCACAATGCGAGCGGCCTTACTATGGTGTGTGCTCCACAAGTAAACGTCTGCTAATTAAGTGGACTTTTATAATGCATATTTATAACTGTATGACTTAATATTTTGCATATTTTCACACCGAAATCCAAACAAGATGATAATTGTTATCGGGGGGTGGGGTGCAGGACAGGGGGTGCAGACGCTGACTGACCTCGCAATGGTAGCACTCGAAGTGGTAATCCTTCTGCATGGATACCACCCTGAGAATTTCTTCACTGCCCTGTGAGACAGAATCAACATAACACCACCACCTACAAAGCGAACTTACGGACACAGCCATGTTAGCTCAAAATCGGGTCATATGCCGGACTAGGTCCTCAACAGGAAACGCATTAGCAGTTAAAAAACAAAAAACAATGCAGTTCCAGACTAAAAGACATTCATATTACTTTTTATAAAAGGCTGCCGGGATGTAGCACCTAATGATAAAACTAAGTTAAATGTTTAAGAAAAAAAAAAAAGAAGTAGACCTCACCTCCGCAGGTAGAATGGGCTGAAGGCAAGCAGCACACTTTGGAGCAAAAGTTCTGGAAAACAGTGCATGCAGGTCCATTTTACACCACCAGGTGGACACAGGCTGATGAGTACAAACCATTTTCACAGGGCATAACACTGCAGGAATGGGCAAGTCCAGTTTTCTGAGGTCAAAGGATCCAGTAGGTCTTTGTTCCATCTTATTTTTAATACAGAAAGTAATTATTGAAACATTTTCCAACACAAACAGGATTCTGTCCCTCAAAAAAGTGAAACCTGCCAGCTAGTATTAGACTGATTGAAGCCTTGCAGGCTGAAACAAGCCGTTTCTTGTCCTAGAGTGAGTTACAGTGGAAATGGAATGAAGACAGTGTCTTTGCCTATATTAACTAAATCTTTTTTGAACAACGGACATCTGCGTTTCTGAGGCGAGACGGCTCACCTGTTGTAGTCAGAGACACAGTAGACGTTGTTGAGGTAGTCCACCGTGAAAGGAACGCCATCGAGGGCCTTGGTGCACACAACGCAGCGGAAGCAGCTGGGGTGGTACGAGTTCCCTAGAGCCTGCAGAATCTGAGATATGCAGACAGAACCGTGGGATGTTCCACTGTTCACGTTTCAATCCCACAGACCGTCCAGCAAAGCTTCAGCTGAGGTTTTACTTTGGATAGACATGAATGCAGACCCTTTCCGCAAGAGGACTGTTGAGCACAGATAAACCTAGCTGGGTACGGTCAACTTCTCTCTCTCTCTCTCACACACACACACACTCTTACCTTCTCCAGGATCAGGTGTCCACACACACTGCACTTTTCTGCTGCTGCTTGGAACCCTGAGAACTGGGCGGAGGCGAAAGAGACTGAAGGTCAGAAAAGCCAGCAACTAAACATTACACTTAATTACCACTTTTGCGTTAAAGAACTATTGCAGGCTATACCATAATAAGGGGGATACTCAGAGCCAGAGCTATAATCATACATTCCTGACATGATCGAGTGCACAGAGACCTAGGGAGAACCCTGAAATCAGAGGGATACGGAGGATGGCTTCAACCAGCAGGAAGAGGCGTTTACTCACCATGTAATCCTCCTTGCAGTACACAGACCCGCTGACATTGTAGAAGTCCTTGTTTCTGAGGGTGCGACCTGTGGGACACAGAAGCAGTGGCTCTGTGACGATGGACTATGACACTGGTGTATTTCAGAAGCTGTTCTACAGCGGTGGGCCCCAGAGGTGGAAATTTCAGGTCCAGAAAGTATAATTCCAGACCATGATTTTATTTCAACCAACCAGCTGAGTACTCTGTGACAGTGACTTCATACTCAATTGGTTGGTTGAAACAAAATCATGGTCTGGATTTTTACTTTCTGGACCTGAAATGGCCACCTCTGGTGGGTCCTCAGGGTTGTATTGTTGGCGAGAGCAGCCAAAATAAGATGACAGAGTGACAAATAGAGGCCAAGAGTAACCTGTCACACTGAACAGAAAGTGACAAGAATCTTTGTCTTCCACATGCATGGACTGGCAAGTACCAGGACAGTGGTGTCGGAGAACGCGCCAGCCTTAACTAGCAGTAATGGCAATGTGAGGTGAACTCACCACAAGAAACGCAGGTGAAGCAGCGGGTGTGGTAGAGACTGTCCAGAGCCTGGCAAGCATTGTCGGCCCCATATACACCTTTACCGCACTTCACACAGGTCCCTGGAACAAGTCGTTAACATGGCTTCAGGCATGTCAATTAACATGTACACTCACTTTTTAATCCTGATCCTCATGCCAGGTTTTGTTCTAGTCTAGTATCATTCTTTAGCCTCGATTGAGCTGCTGACTGAATGCATGACAACTAAGGGTGTTGAGCCCATAACATATAACTGACATACTTGATAGTCTCAGAGCACTTAACATCAGTCAAAAATTATGAAACGTATTTAAACAACACTTTAAAAAAAAAAAAAGCAAGGCACATAAGGAATCAATTTCCTTCAGGAAGGGGTGTTATGTGGCCCACAAGAAACCCCTCCCAAAGCCCCAGTGCAGTGGCAGAGGGACACTGTCTGGTAAAAATAGCACCATCCTTCAGATGAGATGTCCTGACTCCCTGAGGTCATAAAAAATCCCTGGGCATCTATCAAAAGAGTAGGGGTGGTACCCCGATGTCCTGGCGAAAATTACCCACTGCAGCCCATTTCAAATTGGCCTAGTGATCATCCCCTGTATCTAATGATAATAATCAATAACAATTGATACTTTATTGATGCCCTTGGGGAAATCCTCTCCTGCCCCTTCACCACCTTAACTATGATGTGGTGACCGCACTAGTGCAGAATGGCAGATGTTGCATCATCCAGGTGCTATTCAGCGGAGGTGGTTCACGTGGCTCCCCACTGGTTACGTGAAAGGGCTTCAGGTTTCTAGAAAAGTGCTATATAAATGTAACATTCATTCATTCATCAGTCAAAAACGATGAAAGAAACAATGCAAGGCACATAAATAAATCTTCAGTTAGAAAATGCTATCAGAATCTGAATAGGATCTGAATTGTGTCATCAGCACAGTTCATTTAAAGCTAGTTAATCAAACATCCTATGTCGGGAAGTTTCCGTCCTCACTGTGATGCGGTACGGGAGGGGACAGCAAGGCTGCTCAAACTTAGCTTGTGGTCTTTTGGGTGTGTTACAGCAGTATTTCCCTACCCAGTCCTCAGGGACCCACAGACAGTTCAGGTTTTCACTTCCTCACAGCTCCCTTAGTCTCCAAAGCAGGGAGGGAGCAAAAACGGGGATTGGGAAACACTGTGCTAGATGGCTGGCTTCCACTAAATCTTAGTGCGACACAGTAACACATGCAGGCAGACGGTCACCCATAGGGCTGAGGGCAAGCTGGCACCCCGACGTGCTAAAATCCTCCCCAATTATGGCCGGTGCACGGAAGCATGCACACAAATGCAGAGCAACTCTCTGTGCAGTTCAGGCGGCATCCTATAGAGGGAAACATTTCTAAAGCCACACACCACACCCCTTATCACGCGCTCCCTCCCGACACCCCGCAAATACGAGTGCACCCCCTTCCCTGCAGGGCTGGAATACCTGAGCCAAAGAAATGAAGGGATCATGCCGCACACGCCAGCACATGTGCCAAGCCGCTCCAGGCCTCCCGGGGGAGTGTGGCCAAAACATGTGGCGGCTGGCAGAGTGCACCGCAGCGGCATACGCCCATCCACACTGCTATCCCCAGAGCATGTAATTTAGAATTACGCAGTGCTGGTGCACTGCGGGTACTATTGAATGCAGTGCATGTGCTCATGAGTGTTCCACTCAGCCCAGAAGCTGCACCCAGATCAGTCCGATGTGAAATGTACAGCAGTGTCTCCCAATCCGATCCTTTGGTACCCACAGCATGTCCACATTTTTGCTCCCTCGGTGCTCCCTACCAGATAGTCCACATTTCTGCTCCATAACTAGAGCAGGGAGGGAGCAAAAATGTGGACCGTCTCTGGGTCCCCGAGGACTGAATTAAGAAACACTAATCTAGAGCACTGGCAGTAACCCTGAAGCAACAGCACGTCTGTTGATCTCACCAAAGTACTCCTGTCGGCTTTCAGCTGCATCCCTGCCTGGCCCCAGATCTTCACCGGTATTGGGGGGACCTGCAGATGGCAGCTGATCCTTAAGGTTCAGCTCCTCCAGGAGTTCCAAGAGGCGCTGAGCATCTGCCTGGGTCTCACGGGGAAGTCCAGCTTCTTTCCGCAGTAGGCAAAGAAGCTCCTCCTGGTACTGAGTTCCCAGGAGGTCAGAATAGCGCAGACGGTCCCTGGGACCCCCCCGAACTGGCCGCTGGTCCCCTGGATCTGTGTTAGCGCCTCCTGATGCAGGGGGATACGAATGCCGGCTATCCTGTGCCACGGCCGCCGCTGCCCCATCCAGGTACACAGAGGGAGCCTGTGACCTCGCCCCCGCCATATGCCCTGGGCTTGCGAACGCAGTGCTCCCTGGTGGCAGCGAGGGGAACTGCATGGCGCTGCAGCGTGTGTCGAAACCAAGACTGATGCCGCTGGTGCGGTTGCTGCTGCATCGGCTGCCCATGGGGCTCCCACCGCTAGCGGTGCTGGCGAAGCTGGAGCGGGGGCTGGCCAGCAGGGACTCCTGCAAGCTGACAGAGGAGCAGGGGCTGAGGGCGAGGCCCGGAAAGCAGCCGGCAGCACCCTGCTCAGCGGTGCGGTTTGCCGCTTGTGAGAGGGACGAGGGCCTCTCCCACGGCTCTCCCCCACCTGTGCTATGCCGCTTGCAGGTAAACGTCTCCTGCAGGGAGAGTCTCTTGTAGCGATCCTGTTCCAGTGGGAAGCCCGGCTCATCCATGCCGTACCCGAGCAGGGCATTGCCAGGACCCTTATAGCACAGCGGCGACCGCGCCGGAGGCTGAGACAGGAGCTGGTGCCTCTGGACGAGCTGCTGAAGCTCCAGGGAGTACCGGCGCTGTCCCAGGGGTCGCACGACTCCGCTACCCAGAGCCGACGGCACTGGGTCTGTCTCTGTCAGGATCAGGTCCCGCCTCAGCTGCTCACTGAGCCCAGAAAAGCTGTTCCTCGAGCTACACCGGCCCACGTCAGGCGCCCTGGCATCGCCAGGGACGACCGCATTCCTTTGGCTGGGCTGCTGAGGTGGCCGTCTGCGCAGCTTCGCAGCAGCCGAGGCGTTAGAGTGATGCTCATCGCTCCAGGCACTCTCCGGTACGACTGTGGTGGGAGACGCTCGCTGGACATGAGGGCCTTGCCCACAGCCTCTTGCTCCCTGCCCACACAAATCGGCTGATGCTGGTGAGGGTAGGGCAGGCTGGCCCAGACCGTGGCTGGGACCAGGACACGTAGCAGAAGCAACCGCCACAGGCACATTTGCACTGTTGTTGTTATTTGCATTTCCAGAGTCACCTTTCTTTTTAGAGATTGAAAATTTAACACTACCCGTGTCATTCCGTTTTAATTTCTCCAGCAACTTACTGCTAAAGCGGTCCATTCTACACTTAATGCTTAAAAAAAAGAATCCACTAAAAACGCACTTACTAATATTACTGATAGCCACTACTATAACAGGGCGGATAAAATAAATATAGAATAAGAAGAGCAGTTATAATATTCAAGTAATTCTACAGCAGTTGAAGAGTATAGACAGTGTATATTGCATCACCAAATAAATATTACATTTAAAAATAAATAGGAGTTACGGCATGTTCGGAGAATTATTTTAGCAGACAGTCATGCCTGAATAGCAGGTGTGCGGTCATCGTAGGTTTAACAGGGCGACGACCACAAGGTACTGACAGCAAATCCATTTAATTTAAAACGTGTTTCCACAAGTAACGACCAAGTAGTATTAACGAAAGCGAAAAGATAAAATAAAACAGTGTAAGATGAATTAATAATAGTTAGAAATAACGGCACCGATCGCAACGTTTTGCTATGGACGGTAATCAATAACCAGATTTATCTCACGACCATTCAGGTCCTGTGATGTCCGTTCAGTCTTTATATTCAGTGAATATAGCGGCTCCTGCCGTAACAGGCTGCGGCTCCTGCTTCTTCTTTTGTGATCTCCGGCTGGTAAGTGAACGATGAATCCGATAAAGAAGCGGATCACTTTCTTCGGTTAAAATAAATAGTTTTTTATTCATTTCGTATAAATCAAAAATATTTGCCGTTTTTTTCTTGCATCCTCGGATGAAATGGGTACAGGATGCGGCATTCGTCGTGCAAAAGTAGCAAAACCAAACAAAAGATGTCTTGAAGATTGTAATTTTACAAACTTCTCGTTTTTTTTAAATTGGTCAGGTAAAAACAATCTTCGAAGAGTCTATCGCTTTTCACTCATAACAAAAAAGTAAAAAGAACAAGACGTTAGATCCTACCAGGTTTTTTTCGTCCTCACCTCGTTCGTAGACTGTTACTTTTATCATCAATTAAAACAAAGCGTAAAAAGTGAATAACGTCTTGAAGGAAATGTGTTTAACTTGTGTAAACGCACAGCGTGAATCTGCTGAAATAGTACAAAAAAATCAACACCAAGAATAACTTACAAACTAGAATAAATAAATATAACCGGACTTGCCTTTCTTTCCTCCCAAATTCCCGACCTCCTCTTTCTTTCTCTGGCTTTTTTTTTTGCCGGAGCCGGGACACCTTTCTTTAACGCGGATGAATTGGCCTACGTCCCAAATTTTCCTTCTGTCCTTCGTTCTCTCACCCTTCTTCAGATCAGTTAAGGTCCAGCATGCGTCCCGTATCATAAAATGCTTTGTTCAGACCTTTTCACACTTTACGCGTAGTTGCTACACTCATAAAATCAACTCAACTGTATGATTTGTATATCATAGAGAATTGCTTTAGCAGCCGTGAAATTTATACGGTATGTACTTTGAAATATCATATTTCTTTATTTTAAAATAACTGCGTACGCTTTTTAAAATAACAAAATATATATTTTTGTGTTATGTATAGGCAGTAAACAATATGTCGCCGCATCTTAGAATACACAAACTTATTTCAATGTGCCTGAATTTTAAACTTTCGGGATACGGTTTCCCGTCTCTTTTGTTAACACATGTACTAATATAGAAATACAGGAACCCAAATATGGAAACATTTCGTTTATTTCTTGTTTCCTGTAGTTTGGTAAGTTCTAATTCTCCCGCTTCATTTTTTTTTTGAGAACTAGTTTTTTTGTGCTGCGAGCCTCTGGAATGTGCGAGAGGATACAGCTGAAGTCACATGTAGCCAGTGCTGTTTGTGCGCGTGTGCGAAGCGGAGACAAAACAATGTAACAATGTCTTATGGTCTGGTCACCTTTTGCCCGACATCATTCAAATGCGAATTCCCCGCGTCTCAAGGCTACTACTTTATTAACACCACAGGCATTCACAGCACTGTTTAAAGAATGACCATTTTGTTTCTGGGCTACCCTACCCCCCCCCCCTCTCATTTTCCTGCACTTATTTCCTCCTCCATTTGCTGCAACGCGTGTCTTTCTGTACCCCTGCCTCTCCCATGCCGACCAGTTATCAGCGAGTGGGAACTTGTTTTAAAAAGTGTTGAATGCTGGCGAGCTTACTCAGCACTCTGAAGGAGATAGGGAGAAAGGAGGGAGAAGGTTACTGAGCGATCAGAAGCACTGTGATGACAGCCCGAAATGAAGTCTGGGTTGTTATTGCCTGGGACACGTCTGCACTGGCACAATGGGTGATTCAAGTACGTGCGAGCAAGCTGATCCTCGAACAAAACCAGTTAATGGGTCGTTAGAAGTCCAGATATTTATAACACGTCGATTTCAGCCCGTGCGTGGAAAGTTGAGAAATGAACCAGAGATTTAGGGCAAGTAAAACGGTTACGCTGCCTATGAACTCTATCTGAGTTTACTGTTGACGTCCCGTGAATGGCGATAACAAAGTACCACATTTCATCGCTAATCAGAAAGTGCGTCTTGCTCATGTGTACACAGTCATGAAATATAACAGAAATGTGCCCAGTAAGCACTTAAAAAAATTACTTCGGAAATCCATCTCATGCAGGATTTACCCCAGCCTTGTGCCTGTGCTGCAGACTCAACCACCTTCTCGCGATCCTGACATGAATAAGCGCTTGGAAGTTGGGTGGTTGGAAATATACGTATTAGCCAAGTACGCAGGTGGTAATTTTGCCTTTCCTCTACTCCTTATAATTAGCAGATATGTAAAATTACTTAATTCCAATCAAAGATTTTTTCCCCGGTGTAAATAGCATTTCATAATTAGATAAAAGCCGATTTTTCTTTTTACTATGACTTGTCGGAATTGGTTGACATGGTATGGTACATGCTTGGTCCCAGTTAACCGCTTCCATTTCTTTAATATGTATTACAAAACGATGTGTATTACTTGAAATATGACGTAATGGTTGCTATACTTTGCTGTGCAATTGTTTGCCTTTTTGAGTAGAGCTTGTCCTTCGTCAGCTTGGTGTTCTTTGGTTTTCTACCCCCACCCCCGTCCAGCCCACCCTCCGCCCCCCTTCTCCCTGACCAGGTGGCCTCGGTTGCATGTTGAGACATGCATGTCGCCCTGCAATAGCATCCCGAAGGGACTGCAGCAGGCGGCTCAGCTGCCGCTACGACATTACTCTTTTCTTCTGAGAATCAGTGTCTGCCTTCTAGAGCTACAGCAAAGATAATATATGTTCCTAGTCTGTGTCCCTCTCTCTCTCTCTCTCTCTCTCTCTCTCTCTCT
>JAABNX020000017.1:17583760-17595533 GCA_015163995.2 Mormyrus lacerda | reverse complement strand
TTAGAAAGACGGAACTACGTCTTTTCCCCCTTCGAATCGAAAAGAGCGGTGCGCGCTCCCGACAGGGGGTGCATTTTTTTTGGGGGGGGGTTGGGGTTAGAGTAAGGGTTAGGGCTATCGATGAGCACTACGGTAGCCTAACTCGGCAAAGTAGCTCAACTCGTTTCAGATCAGCTACCAATTGGTCATTTAGAGACAGGCATGCATTCTGCTACGGCAGGGATGCCTTTTTCGGCATGACACCGTTCGTTATAAGATCCGCGTTTGCAATATGCTGTCTGCCACACTTATACTTCGCTTTAGACAGTAGCGGATGCTAAACGATGTAAATGTACAAGCCATTAGCTTTATAATTATTATACAAATTGCATTTGTAAATAGGAGAAGCACCTTCGCAGGGTTGCCAACTCTCATGAATCTGGCTTGACACCCAGTATACTCTCACGCGAGAAATCTTAATGCGAATCTATATTATTCTTCTATAAACCTAAAAGTAGCTACATCAAAAGCATTTGGGTAATTTGCAAACCCCACAGACCATTTATAAGGTAATAAAACTGTTACATACATGTAAATGCGTGTGCAATCTTGAACTCGAATTGAAAATCTCACGTCAGCCAGCTCACCAAAGCTGGCAACCCTGCGTTGTCGCGATGTTTAAAAGAGCTCAGTAAAGAGAGAAAATTGTGTTTATTGCTCTCTGTCACTATTGCCTGCAGACATGGTTCAGCTCGCTCCGGATCAGAATATGGGCCTCTCACCGATTCACCTGACTGGTCTTATGCTGGTGAGTCATGCTGCCTCACTGGGAAGTGCTGCAGTGGGACGCAGGCAGCCTTAGATTTATCTGCGGTCTATCTTGTGTGTGTGTCTTCCAGTGTATGGTGGTACCACACAGTGCGTGTATTTGTTGGCGCAGGGGTACACAGTGGACCCCGTGCCCTCGTCCGGGTGCTTTGCTGTTCAGTGATAGTCTGCTGTATGCTGAGTGTGTTTGTGCCCCTCGCTGCAGACGGTCGCCCTGCTCCTACGATGAAGGGCCAGGTGCGGAGGCAAAGGGAAAGGGTGGAGTTTGCGGTGAGAATAACATGCCCTTTGTTGTTTGCATTTGCTGCTTCCACGCGTCACACCGCGCTTCCCTTTGGTGAACAGTTACAAGTCTGTTACTCTCTCCCAGAAACGGGTGGTGGCCCTCAGTGAAGAGATGGACAGGGGGATGCAGCGATGGAAGCAGGAAAAGGAAGATGCACAAGCTATGGAGGAGAAGAAGAAATCATTACGTCTGAAACCTAAAGGCAGACTGCTGGAAACGAAAAAGCCGAGGGACTCCTTGTAAATACGTGAAAGCATCCGGTTTGCTTCCCCTGGTTCTTCCTCCACATTTATGTGTGACACACGTTCAGTACCGAAATCGCCTCCTCAGTGGGTTGCGGGTGCCAGTCATTTTTTTTTCCTCAGCTTTTCATGCTCTGCGTCTGTTTGTCATTGTACATTGTAAAACTTTAGAATCTTTAAAATGATGCTCGGTCACCTCAGTTCTTTGAAATTCAGAGACGTTTATACCACAGAAAGCGGTTGCTATACCTGGCACTGAGCCACATTTATATATATAAAAAGTTAAACCATCTCCAAGATTGTACATTCATCTATGGATCAAATTGTTTTTT
Organism: Mormyrus lacerda; assembly: GCA_015163995.2. Lineage (NCBI taxonomy): Eukaryota > Metazoa > Chordata > Actinopteri > Osteoglossiformes > Mormyridae > Mormyrus > Mormyrus lacerda. The sequence continues at coordinate 17,593,866 of JAABNX020000017.1, read as the reverse complement.
TTGCTGTTGGGTTTATAGACGATATTACTGTGTAAAGAGTGACTGTGATCTGACTAATGTTTTTTATTGATCCCTGTGAGGAATTTCTCTTAGGATCTCCCCCATCTTGCTCTCTGTAGGTGTCAGTAAGCTGGCCGTGAAGGGCAGCCACCACCCAGGGTGCTGAAGGTTAAGGGTCTTGCCCCAGATGAGGCGGGGCTCGAACTAGCGACCTTCTGATAATAGCTATAGCGGTTTAGCCAGCTGAGCCACACTGCTCCAAATGATGTGATAACCTTATATTTCTAAAGGCAGGATTTTTAGATAATTAGGTCGGTCTGTGAACGGTATCATAATTAGTATATTGTCACTTCCACAATTTCCCATTTGGGTCAATAAAGTGCATCTTGATCATGCAACAGTGCAATATGGCAGGTTGCTGTAAATTGTTGGACTGCAATAACAAACTATGTCCGCCAGGTGGCAGTAACGCAAAACGGTTCATTTTAGTGGTCAGCCACCATTTTGTAGCCTGCTCAATGTGAGTCATGCAGAAAACTCAGAATGATACCGGATTTGTGAGTTCTGTGTAAGACACTGTGTCGATGAAAAACAGAAGTCGGTGTGCAGTGAGTGTTGAGCAAACCCTCTTTCTGTGTTGCGTTAAAGGCCAGTATTCTTTTTGCAAGCCAATTTTGTTGTTTCTGTTAAAAATAAGGCAATGCTCTATGAAATCAAAGCTAAAGTACCCAGTTCACCTTCACCTGCTGCTGTTGTATCGGAGGTCAGTGGAGAGTAAATGGCCATGCAGATGCAGATTTGTAGGTTTCTGTTACTTGCAAAAAGAGCCATTTGGGGCTTTCCCGACTTAGCATGAACATCGTTGCGTTCTTCAGTCTCTGCTGCAATGCACGATAGCATTGTGCATAATTGCTTTCACTCATCTACAGAGCCCAGGAGATTATGCTTGGTAGCTGCTTAGCTGCCGGCTATAACCTCCCTCCCTGCTTTCCTGTCTCGCCCTATTGTTTCTCCTTCACTCCTTCCTCTGCCATCTTTCTTCCAAATGAGCTCCACGGTGATTCCCCATAATTTTTCCCCAAGTGCTGAAACGCTGAAATGCTGAAGCTCACTGATGTTCCAGTCTTATACCAGGGCGTGTCTTCAACACCCCCTACTTAACCCGAAACACAGGCCTGCATTATTTCCGTGCCGAGAGGTTAGCGAATGAGGTACAGCGCAGGTACACTGCACATGCACAAACTGCAGTATGTTGTTATTGCACTGGAGGATGGCAACCACGCTGGCTCCTGGCTCCATATGAATCCCGCCTTAGGGCACGGGTGTAAAGGCTCTCATCCCGGCCTCCTTCGCCAGCCCTGAGGCCCCCCACCGCTCTGCTCACCGAGGGTGAGAGCCTGGCCACTGGAAGTTGCCATGATGGTTGTAATAATAACGGTGATTATGCCGACTGTGCAGTAAAAACACAGGCTTCTCCCCCGTAAGCATCTTCCTCTTCAGAGGGGAAACCGCATGACGGGGTTCACGCACAGTAACCCCACGGCTGCTGCCCCCGCCTTCCCCGGCGCGCCTGTGATGTGGCCTCTTTCAGCCGCTCTCGCTCGCCCTTAGTCTCTCATTCCCTCCCTCGCTCTCCCTGCTTTTTGTTCGCTGTTTGCAAATGAGAACCAGATGCTGGTCTTTGTGCAGAAGTCAGGGAAGGGAGGAGCGATCCCAGACCGGCCTGTTAACGCAATATGCGTGCGGAGAGAGTCGAGTTGAAAGACGGGCATTAAGTGGAAGAGGAAAAGGTCCCCCCCCCCCAAAAATCTTCTGATATGGTTTGGAAATTGCCATTTGCCCACAGGCCCTGCCTAAGGCAGGGTGGTTTCCTGCCAGCTACAGCTGGGCTAGCGTGATGGAGTCAGGGCATGGGCTGGGCTCGACAACCTGATTCAGCAACTCATACCCAGGAAGTGACTTCCTGACCGCCCAGGCCCGCTCTGTCAAGGAGTACAGGGCTTGAGTGGGAAGGAAGGGCTGACTACGGAGCATCCTGAGACCTGTGCTGAAGTCGGCCATTGCTTAAGAGAATGGCACCTGAACACCACCGCACACAAACACACTGAGGTTGGGGCGGTCTGCATGGTTCTGCTTGTAAGAGAGCTCTGAAATGGCCGTGTTCTGTGGGTGGTTTAGGAAAAGGTCCACAGCATGTGCTGCACGGCGTGGTCCTCCTGGCTCTTCATGAGTCTGGGGGGGGCTGGACCTGTGCATTCACCTAAAATAGCAGTAGATAGAGAAGGAGCCAGGCTCTCTGCTGTGAGTGTATTTGCTGTAGGATGGCGGGGGGGGGGGGGCATTTTTTACTAGGGGTTTTTCCTGTGGGGCTAGTGGCTAATGGCATATTCAGACTCCGTGGCAGACAGCTACAGGGAAAAGTGACAAACACTGCATCTTTCTCTCCCAAGTGTTTCTCCCTGGGTGTGCATCTTAAACTGTCTCGCAAGAAGATTGCACAGCCCACAGAAATGTGCCCTAATGTGTGTTGAGTGCTGTGTTTGCTGATGCTTTTGTGTCCCTGATGATAGAGGTAACTATTTCACTGTCTAGCTTACGCATGTTACTGCAGTATTATGTGTCATGGATCTTCTGTACAGCAGATCCATGTCCATCAAAGACCAAAACGCAAATTATTTACTGAGATTAAATAGGAATGCATGCACACTTCTGTGTGGATTAGTGTCCCATTACCCTTTCAAGCAGGCATCTGTTATCAATAGTAACTCTGTACCTTTGTTCATACTGCTGCTTGAAGTCTTTGGGGTGTGAGGACAAACAGAAAGACGTCCAAGCATCTCTGACAGAGAAACGGCAAAGGAAGATACTTTTTTTGCTGTATGTGGCACATCCAGGGAAAGTGAAGGGAAGATGAGACTAACAGATGTGGAACAGAATGAAAGGAAACCGGCAGAATAGGGTTAGGATGAGAACGTTATGATCTGGGTGTCCTAGAATGTGAAATTACCATTGATTATATATAGAAACTATGCAAATGTTTTAGCTAAGAAATGGAAGATAATGGAAGATTTTATTTTGTGTCATGCAAAGGTGGCTGCAGCTTTTCCTAAAACGTTCTGGCAAAGTGAGAGATCTGTGGATGAAATAAATGAGCGAAAGGAAGTTTATGGGGAGGAAAAAGGTATGAAGAACAGCGGGGGATAAAAATGTGAGCCCTGGACTGTTTCGAGTTAAAACCCTTGTAAACAGTTCTTTTGCAGTATTGGAGGAAAACAGCTCTCCAGCTGCAAAGAGCAGGAGTATAGGTGGGGCTGGGGGAGGGGAAGAATCAGACACTGGTGCTGAATTAATTTAAGAAGAGTTAAGAGTTCTGGAGAAGAATGAGCCCTAGATTCTCTACATGCACTCACACGCCGCAAGTACACAGAAAGAATCTGCAGCACGCGAGTAGTATGTACACAAAGGGAAGGACGGGCACACACACACGCATGTGCACCTCACCCTGCCGTGTGTCTGCAGCAGTGAGAATGCAGCTGGAATTCCAGATGTCGGTAATGGAATTTTGCTGCCGTCTGTCCAACTGGGATCACTGCATAGAACCCCAGCCTTCCATAGCAATGATCTCAGTCCTCTATTAAAAACAGCTCCTAAAACCCCCATTACTGTCCTGCTTACCCCACGATTTGTCTAAGTAGCGACGCCACTGCATTCCAGCATAGAGGGAAACACGTTTTTTCGTTCTTGAAAAGAGTCAACAGCGTAAACAACCTCCGGTTAAAAACAGAGCATTTAGCTGGCTTGCACTTCATGAAGTTACACAATTTTTTTTTTTTTTTTGTTTTGGCTGCACTAAAAACTTGGATCTCAACGTGTTTCTTTCCCATCCAGTTGTCATCTGGGAGGGGAGGCATATGGTCATTTTTGCTGCATTTCCATTGTCATGCATTCGCACCGCTGTTCACTCCGCTGTTCACTCCGCTGTCCGATGGTAGAAGCCTTTACTCATGTTCCAACTCTCACTCCGTCAAATCTGTTATTCAGTGTGGACAAGGAACACACTGAGCTGCCCATCACTGTGAGCTGCGGGGGTCTCCAGCCAGCCATGCAAAACACAGTTTCTCAGAAAACAGTACATAAACATCGGGTGAGTAACTGATTTAAACACAAAGCGCAAGGTTAACTCAAAACATTTTATAAAATGTTTTATTTGAGTTTTGACGAGAGCAATACAAAAAAGTGAAAACAGGCACATCCTCATTCCTATTTTTTTAATAATTATAAATATTACTATTATCATATTCTTAGTAATATCATTCCATACAATTAACTGCTGAAATTTCATTATAGGAGCAGTTGACAATGATCACAAAATATTTTTTTAATACATTTCCTGTTTTATATATCAAGAGAAGTGAAATCAAGTATGTTTTAAACAAAACAATAGCCTTAGCCCCAAATTATACACCACATTCCAAAATCAAAGTAAATATGGAAGCCATTTTCAAAACTGTTACCTTTAGGTCTCTGACCAGCAGGACCTGAAATGAAAACATTAACTACCCATGGAGAACAATAACAATAATGATAATGTCATGATAACAAAAATAGGAACCATAACAAACACAATAAGAAGTCTAGTATGTGGATTAGTAACAAACAATTGCACAAGGACAAACAGCTCTGCTCTTTGTTTAGAAATAGACCTGGACAGGATAAATTCGTTAGTTCATTGAAATTGACTGATCACAATCTCAGTGATCGTCTAGGTAACCTTTACCAAAGAACCTTTGGTACTCTTTCCCATTACCTGGACATCAGTGAGATTGTGATCTATTGGCTTTGCTTTGCTGAGACTGGAGACTTGTGGCCTGCAGGCTTTCCCGGTTACACAAAGGTCAACGCCAATCAGCTTCTAGCGAGGCATGGGGCGACTCACATGACACCCATTACAGCAGGGCCTCCCGCTGCCGGACCCGGGCAGCCGGTGGATTTGCTGGCCTTAGCTCCCCCCTCTTTGTGAGCAGGGCAAACACAGGTCACTGCAGTTATTCACACTGATTTCTTCTGCCTGCCTGCATATAACTTTTCATATAAATTTGTGTGTTCAGGTTTGTTTCTCCCCAGCATAGGTGGAAATTTAAGGGCCAGAAATAGGAAAAGGAAAAAAAAAAAAAAAATTAAATAATCCAGACCAGGATTTTGTTTCAACCAGCCAGTTGCCCACTTTGTCACTGTGCCTCTCTATGTTCAACTGGCTGGTTGAAACAAAATCCTGGTCTGGATTTTTACTTTCTGAACCTGAATGTCCACCTCTGCTCCCCAGTAGACCTCTGTGTTGCCTCCCTTCCCAGAGGCTGCATTCACTCTGTCCCACCCTCCAAATTAAATGACATTTTGTTTCCCCCTGTCTTGCTCTGCCTATTCACTGTTATGATCCTTCCTTTCCCATCCAGATCCCGCTTGTACCTGGGCAGAGACCCTTACTGTCGGGTCCCTGTGTCACCGCCTACACTTCCTTAAATGTCCTCATGCATTTAGCAACGCCGGACTGAACCGAAACACTCCTGTTCATGCTACAGCTGTTAAAAGGTGAAGGCAGTAACCCATTTGACAGACTTCTCCTAAGAAACATGCTATTTATGCCTTCAAATAAAATGGTTCATACAGACTGGACTGCACTGGACAAGTAGTGGCAAAAATTAGCTGGATGGATGGATGGAATTTAAGCAATTGTTGAGAAATTGTTTTATTGATTAACTTAACCAGATTATTATTAGCCTTTGTGTAAATTGATTTATTTTTGTATTTAAATAGTTTTTTCCTTACAAATACACCTCCTACAATGTCTTTCATATACATGTCAGGATGGTCGAAATCTGTGATATCATTGTCCATTCACAACAAAAGCTGAAGCGCTACAAACACTAGCAGGTACACCATGACCAGGATGGCAAGGATCTGCATTAGAGAATATGCCAAGGACAGAAGCTGCTGTGCATGGCAGGTTGGCGGCAGGGGCGCTGTAAAGGGGGGGTAAACGATGACGATTCTCGGGGCCCACGCCCTTTAGGGGCCCCCAGAGATCTGCTTTATTAATAGTAACACTGGTAGGGGGGTCCAACCTCATATTTTGTCATAGGGCCCAGAATTGCTAGCGGCGCCCCTGGTTGGTCGGGGTGCGTTTCCGGGCACGACTTGGAGAACTGAGCAGACAGGCTTCGAGGTGAACACGCCCACTCCCTTTGAATCTTTTTCCCTCGCCCTCAGCCAATCGCCTAGGTGATATCACGTCAGAAATGAACTAACTGACCAAAATGAGTCATCATTATTATTATATTTCAGTTAATAATAATACAGACTAAAATTACACCAGCTTCTGTTTCGCAGGGGTGATGTGAGATTATCATCATTGGGGACGTGCCGCACTGTCCGATGAGGCATGCTTAAATCGTTACTCTAGCTTTAGAAAGTTTGAAGAAACAGGCACTCTTGTGTAATTTCATTGGTGGTGCAATTTGCTGATATCTGATGATATAACAGCAGGTGTAATCGCTTGCATTGTTCAAGGTTCTGAAAAGGTTTCTTATGAATACACTCATCTTTAATGAGCTGCAAGAGCCTTCTTTATAAAAGACAATGACCTAGTAGTCTTATGTCGCCAGTAGCCACTGTGAATCACTACTTCCCTTGACGTGGAAGCCAACTCATGTGAGTGCACATGATTGGCAGGCGGGTATGAGCAGATGCCCACCAGGGCAATCCGCAGATGTTATCCTGTGCCGCTGATTCACACAAAGCTAAATGGTCATGTAAAACCCTGTAGAATGCGTCACAGCACTGTAGAAGGTACAGACGCTATACAGCTAAACAGTTCTGTATAGACCCATCGAGAATTCCGTAATGTTAAAGAACACTTCCTAGAACTAGAGTGCCGTAGACGTCTACAGAAATGGCGTGACAAATTATGCAGTAGACCTTTGCAGAACACAATAGGACAAGATCCAACTGGAAGTGTTCCATAGAACTGAAAGCGATGCCAGTAGGTGAAGGGTCCAGGAGAAAGGGAACATCGTGTCAGAACCACGTGGAACCACCAAAACCATCTGTGCTGCCCTCTATCAATGACTGGACAAATGCTTGCGTTCACACTGCCTCTAAGCATCTCACTTGTAGCTCAGTTACTATGTACAGAAACAGAACCAGGACCTGATTACAAAATCCAACCACCGCTTCCTTTGGTCCTGATGAATCAATCATAAGCATAAGTAACAAATAAAGCATCACTTCAAGATTATTTTATTGTTGTGCGGGACTTTCTGTGTTAATCACTGACCACCTTCATATAAAGCTCACTCTATTTAGCTGTTCCTACTTCGCCCTGCCGATCCCTTCTTGCTGGACTGGGTCCCACTGCGCCTTGCTATTTGTGTGTCACGGAAGGGCTCTGTGTTATGCGACCCAGTGCTGAATTGTGCGCAACCAAGGTGAGCTCTGCTGCGCTATCAGTCTGGCTGCAGTAGGGCCGTGCTGCGTTGTAGGAACAGGGTCTGCCTTTAGCCTTTATTTTTGTGTGTGACTGCTGCCTCACATCCGAATTTGATTTTACTCTACAAAGGACTCAGCTGGATAGCAGGATGAGGATCATCCCACCTGAGCCAGAACTGACCCCATGATGGGGGACCAGGGGACCCCAGGCCAGGACCCTGGGGGCAGGGGGCTGTGGGCTGGGCTGCTCCCCAGGTCGGGATTCCAGGTAACAGAAAACAACTACAAAAAAACTCCACATCTTGAACATGCTAAATCAACAGCAACTAAGCTGGAGTCAAACTGGAAGAAAGAGGGATGGAGAGATGAGGGGGGCTGAAGGGGTGGAGGGATACAGAGGAACAGCGGGAATTAAATTTCCATATATCGCTGGAATTCAATTTATTTGTCTGCGTATCTGATTTTCGTGTGGAACAGAGCAATGGCGAGAACATCAAATTAGCTGCGATATATACCTCTCCACATGATCCGGATCTGTTCTTTTGCAAGAGGACGGGGATGTACGTATATAGAGCTATAAAAAGATACACAAAAACTCTTTGAAACCCCTATATTTCTGCTTTTTTGTCTTCCTCTACCCATTCCCACTCTTCTAACCGGCCTTCCTTCCTTCCCGTCTTGTTCTCTCACATCTGCTTACACCCAAGCCGTCTCACTTTCCCGCTCCTCGCGTCCAAGCTCCGCCTCCCCCCCCCCCGTTCACCGCACCCTTACACCTTGTCCAGCAGGGAGCGCTGGCAGTAGAGCAGGCGCCGGGGCGTGCCGTATCGGCGGAAAAATAGCAGGGCTCCGAGGGTGCAGATCACGCACACCAGCAGGACCAGGGGTAGCACCACGGCTGCCAGACTGACCCCGGCCGCCTCTTCCACCTCCACGGTGATCACCTCCTCGTCCGAGCCAGGCATCCGGGGCTCCACGTCACTACAGCCCATCCAATCACGCAGCACTGACTTGGGGTAACCTGGCTCCACCCTCAGCTGCTGGTTGTCAAACTTCCAGTACTTGTTGGCCTTGTAAAAGTAGGTGTGTGCTACAAAGGGAGAGACAGTGACTTCAGTCAGAAGTCTGGACCTGCTGCATTGCCTTCTCGCACTCATCCATTCATCCAACAGGTACCTGCATCCTTGCTCATGATGGCAGACTTAAGGTTGTCGGGTACGCCCTTCCACACGCTGATAGGCTTGGGGTATTCTGGATCCACAGAGTGAGTGTTCTCATTGAACCGGTAATACCTGCAAAAAGGAGAGGTGATGCACAGGGAGATACACATACACAAAGGTAATGACTCGGTTACTACTGAAGTACAAATCATGAACAAATATACTCATTACTCGAGAGAGAAGATGGGTCACAGTATATTAATGATGAACTAAACATGATCATTATTTAACTCGTGTTATCCATGACTTGTTCCTACCGCAGTTTACAAAGGTTTTTCTCGATTGCTTTGGAGCATTTCTCAAATGACAATTAATATTTGCAAAACAGCAAATGTAATCCCCACACCATAATGTCACGTGTGCACAGCAGAATATCATTTCTCATCATCACTTCCAAATGTTTTAGTACAAATATGCAAATAGTTTTGTACAATTGTCATCATTTTGCAAAATTTATAGTTGTTTTAGTCTTTGTTCTTGTTAGTCAAATTAGATTATTTAGTTTCCCATTGTGATAATTTTACACCCAAAACCTTATTTATATGACCATCGTGTTTAGTCACCACACTCAAAACTGTTAACCAAGCTTTCAAAATGCTTTAAAAATATATTGCATAAATTGCAGTGATACGTCATGTTGTGTTTTTGGTTTCCACGGTGCATGATTTCATCATGTACTGCCTCATTTTATAGTCTTCAAAATATTTTGCATGTTTCATGAAATGTGTCAAAGCATTTCAGAAAATCTTTAATATAGTATTATATTATTACTTAGGTATAAGTTTCTCGATTGCTTTGGAGCATTTCTCAAATGACAACTAACATTTGCAAAGCATGAAGTGTGATCCCCACACTATAATGTCACTTCCACACAGCATAATTTCTCATTGCTTCACACAAATTTCCAAATGTTTCAGTACATATATGCAAATGATTTTGTACAGCTGTCATCATTTAGCACAATTTTCCCTTGCTTTAATCTTGTTGGTCAAAATAGATTGTGTACTTTGCTACTGTAATAATTTTACTCCCAAAACTATATACAGACGTACAGACGTGGACAAATTTGTTTGTACCCTTACAGCTCATTGAAATATATACCTGCATGTCTTTAGTATGTGATAGAGTAAATCAAATGATGATTTGCTGTTTATTTTACAACGATATGCTAAAATGGTATGGATATATTTGTTGGCGCCCCTAAAGAGACTATTTATCCTTGCATTATAGTCATGTTTCAAACTAAGTGTTTAACCTCAATAAGCATCACAGGTGCCTTAAAGCTTTTCATCAGCCATTGAGGCTAATTTAAAGGGAAAGAACATGCTACTGTGTTGTTTGGTGGTATTGTGATTGTGTACCACACTGAACATGGACCAGAGAAAGCAAAGGAGAGAGCTG
>JAABNX020000017.1:17557454-17569492 GCA_015163995.2 Mormyrus lacerda | reverse complement strand
TATCCCTCTGTCCTCCTGTTTCCAGTCCTCTTCCCACCCAGCAAGGAGTTGTACACTTTGATGGCATGTGGGACAAAGGAGTTTTTGAACCTGTTAGTCCTAGACTTGGGGAGAAGCAACCTGTCGCTGAACGAGCTCCTCTGTTTGCTTATATCAGTGTGCATAGGGTGACTGATATTGTCCATAATGTCCAGTAGCTTATATAGACATAGATATAGACAGTGGCTGTAGCGCCACCGCTTGACCGATAGGCGCCAAAGTTGGAAGGTCTGTCTATGGTCCAGTGCTACATTAGTGGGTGAGGATCGGCTGAAGCACGGCTGAGATTAAGCTGCGTGATTGAATTGGGCATGGAAATGTTCAAGGCTGGGTGTGGCTGGTGGCTATACTGTACAAGCAGGTCAAGCTTATTTTATAAGTCATCCATAAGGGCAGTGTCCTGATCCACCTGCTACCACAATGACCTAGGTAGGGTGGACATTGTAGGAATTATAGGAATATGTCATTTATTGAGTTTTTAAACATCACGAGGGGATGCAAATGACTGTCATTAGACAGTACATATATCTTGAGTTGGCATGACTCACAGAACATACAGTGCAAAGGATTTTGACGAGTCATATGTCACTTGAACAAAAATGAGAAAAATGTCAATTTCACTAGTTTTGCAGGTTTAGAGACGTAACATTGCTGTAGCGCCCCCTACTGACTGATCAGCGTCAAATTTGGAGGACCCTTCCCCAGTACCACCCTACAGGATATTTTCAAATTAGGTGATGACTGGCTGAGGCAGACCTGAGATACAGCTGTCTGATTGAAATGGGTGTGGTACCTGTATGGTCTGGGTGTGGCTGATGGCTGTAACTTACAGAAAGTTCCGGATTTTTTAAATAATTATTTATAATGACTGTCTCCTGATTCAAATGATACCAGATTTACATAGGTTGGGCAAAAATCCTTGGACGAATGCAAAAAGTCCTGTTTTCAGATCTATATAAATTATGCAAAAACGCAAATTTGGAGAACCAAGTTCTACATGTTGTTTGATTTGGGATGTCATACTGAATTGGCCTGGTAATAAATGTCAACTGTAGGCTTGACAGTTTTGGAGAAATAGGCAGAAACGCAAAAGTTGTCACTGTAGCGCCCCCATCTGGCAGACTGGGGTGCCCTTACCAGGGTGAGGTCAGGGTCTGTGGACACATGGATCAAACAGATTTAGTTCAGATTTATGATTGCTAGGCCTATCAAATGGATGCTTGATTATGATTGGCTGGCCAGCATTTTATGACTTATGACTGTGATATTATGGATCTGAGCTCAGGCTGGATGATAGTACATATCTGCCAAATTTCAGTTGGATAGGTCAAGGCAGTTAGGAGATATTGGCAGTTTTTAGTTGTAGTGCCCCCTATTGAAGAAATATGGCCCACCATGGATCTAGTCCCCAAAATGGTGCATGGAGGTAGGATTTCAAGTTTGGCTGAGGTAGGCTAAGGCAGGGCCGAGTTATAGCAGTCAGACTAAATCAGGCCAAATTTACGCAGGATTTGGGCGTGGTTAGTGGTTAGACAAAAGTCAGACTTTTTTCATTATCTATTGATCAGCTCTGATTGATCGGACTGATCGGTATGTCACCTCATTTGTCTGATTTGGTCGGACTGGGTAGGACTTTAAGGCAAATTAGCAAAACATCTAAGTAGGCGGAGCCTCATAGTCCAAACGGCAAGTTAGTAGAGCATGGCTGTCTATCTGCAGAAAAAGGAATTTAGATTGTAGGACTGATAGGACAGATATCAGCCGAAACGTGTTGGGGGGCGCTACAGCTGGTTGGTCATATATAATAAATATAATAATAATTTTTTTACGAAAACCTGGGAAGGCGTGGTAATGATTTACTACAAAAATGAAAGAATTAGAAATCCCAATAAATATTGAAGCGTGCATCCAATCTCATGTTCTTAAGAAAACTCCGGAAAGCATACCTTTGAGGAAGATGTAAAATTATGCAGTTAAGACGTAAGAGAAGCGGACTGCCTCATTCATATACAGCTAAAGAAATATCTAAATAAAAAATTATATTAACCCAAAAATAAATAATTTATCTTTACGAAAGTATTATCATAATTATGTTAAGACATGAAAATGTGAATGCGCTGCAGTCACATGGTCAAAAAGCCGCAGGGTGCCTACAGGGTGCCTGTAGACTACAGCTCAGCATTTAACACCATAATCCCTCACACCCTCTCGGATAAGCTCCAGGACTCAGGTTTCAGTACATCTTTGTGCAAATGGGTGTACAACTTCCTGACCGCAAGACAACAGTCAGTGAGAGTAGGGGATGTGTACTCCCGTACACTCACACTGAACACAGGGGCCCCCCAGGGATGTGTGCTGAGCCCCCTTCTCTACTCCCCCTACACCGCGGACTTCACGGCCAGATACCCCACTAAATCCATTGTGAAGTTTGCTGATGACACAGTGGTGGTAGGACTCATCTACAGGAATGACGAAAGGGCCTATCGGTGTGAGGTGGAGGGCCTAGCAAAGTGGTGTGAGGCACATCACCTCTCCATGAACATCAACAAAACAAAAGAGATGGTGATTGACTTCAGGAGACAAAGAGGGGAGCAAACTCCAACCCCAATCCAGATCAACGGAACCCCTGTGGAGAGAGTCAGCAGCTTCAGATACCTTGGTGTCCACATCAATGAGGACTTCACCTGGAGCACACATACAGACTTCCTCACCACTAAAGGCAGACAGCGCCTCTATCACCTGAGGCGTCTAAAGAGGTTCAAGATCTCCATCAACATCCAGAGGAGATTCTATACTGGAGTCATTGAGAGCATCCTGACTAGCAACATCACGGTGTGGTACGGGAACTGCACTGCACAGCAGCAGAAAGCCCTGCAGAGGGTAGTGCGCACAGCGGAACGCAGCATGAGAACCTCTCTACAATAACCTAAATACAACAAGGGTGTATTGCAATCCATCATAACCTATATAAAAAAACAGCTGGCCGGTTATATTCACATATTATAGTTTCTTGTTGAGGATACACTGACACCTAGCGTCACATTTAGAGCATTACAGCATCTCGCCCCGGGTTATGAATAGGGCGCTGCCAGAAAACCCAAGTGAGAAGAGAAAATCCACCAATAAATCTCCTAAACGCATATTCTAATCAGTTCATAAGGCAGAGGTGCGCCCTAGGGGAGATGCTCTACCACTTTGGCGTCTGCAGAAATTTTTGATCTGGGTGAGTGTCACTAGTCAGTTATACTGTGTTTATGGGGATGACCACGCCGCACCGTGTCACTTCCATGGTTCCGAGCAGAAAATAAAATAATCATTGCAATTAAATAATCTTTGTTTTTATTATTTTGATGTGGGGTCTGGAATCACTGAAAAAAACAGCGCTGTCAGCCCGTCTGCCTGTGCCTCTGTCGCCGTCCTTCTCTGACATCCGGTCTGAACGCGGAAGCGGCTCGGATGTCAACAAAAGACAGCTGGATCGGTGAGTGTGTCCCTGCTGATCTTAAACTCATCGATAATGGGTATATTTCTTTACAGTATGTTGTGTGTACCGTATACTCCTGTGCGCTGTCTCTTTTGAGACACTTTATTGGAAAACGATATGTATGTGACGCAAAGTTTGCAGTGGAATTGCTTTCAGTTTCGGCTAATGGCTAACTCAGAAGAAGTGAAACTTTAGAGTAGAAAGAAAAGCTAGTACTAATAAAAAAGTAACTTTTCACTGAGGATTTCGCTTTATCAATATAATGTTTAATCTACAAGGTGTATGTGGTCGGTTGTTGTCGACGACCTACTGTAATTTGCCGGGTTTTTTCCATATGTATGTAAGTTCGGTGGCTAAGTAGCCTGTTAGCCACACATTGCGTCACAACCAGGAAGCGGCGGTGCGGACCTGCGATAATAGTGAAATAAAATATAAAACACTGGCAAGCGCCATCCAGACACCCACCGCATTGTTTGGTGTTTTTAAACTATTCACAAACTTCATTACTAAATATAAATATTCTAGTTGTCACAGGCGCTCAGTCGATCATTTAGGGCGTCCACCCCAGCGGTCTCCGCGTTATCCGCACAAAAGTTAGTTGAAAGTTGATTTTGATTAAACCAAATGCGTAATACGGCGCCTTCTATGAAAACAATGGAAAAAAAATGTTTGAATGTTAGTTGTATTACTTTTCTTTGTTTCTTAACCCTTCAGATCCCATTTCCTGGACGGACTATGAGCAATAATGACGCATCCGGCATCCTTTGATGGGCTTTAGTTAACCCGGCCCCAAACGCTGATCTGGATTCTCTGCTGGAGCTGAAATTGCTCATTAAGAAGCAGATATGGCAGGATCTTTCAACATTTTACTTTTATGTATCTTGTACATAGCTGGTGAGTTGTTGCTGTTGTGGTTTTTCTGTTTATATGAAATGTGATGTGAAAGGATTCCAACTCCAAGATAAGAAGAAAAAAAAATCTTGTAATAAGAATTATAAATCTTACTAAAGTACTGTAAGAACATTTCTGGTGGTTCAGTTGGTAGTGCTGTTCTCTAAGGGTCTACTCTCATAGTACAAAGACACGCTGTTAAGCTAACTGGTAGCCCTAAACGGCCTGTAGTATCTGATTGTAGTACCCTGTGAGGGACTGGAAGTGAAACTCTGGTGGGGAGATGCAGGGAGGTGTTTTGGGTCGCATCTAGTCAGAGAGGGTTCTGGGGATGGAGGCCAGAGCACCACTCACATCCTGTTTGACTCTTCTGTTTGCAGCTTGTGGAAACATGCAGCTTGCCTCCAGCACCGGTGAGTTGCTCTTCCCCACTTCCATGTCTTGCGCAGGGCGGGCAGTCTGATATCAGCTTTTATGTAATAAATGAGGTTTTTAATTCACATTTTGGCTTTATAATATATTACATTTCCATGATTATTATTTATTTGCCAGGGCATCGTGAGAGTAATAACTGATTTTGTGTTTTGGTATGACTGTATTGTAAGACCTTATCAAGGGTTTATGAATGGTCTATAGTCAGATTATTTATTAGGTTGTAACACTTTGTAAATCACAAGTGTTTTTGAGTTACTTCCATTTTTAAGTGGCATACGGGAGTCTTACTGTAAAGTGGTACCTGTGTTTCTGTATAAACGGTGTTATTTTCTCAAGATTTTGTTATACCCGCCAGTTGTTTTCTGTAGAGTTGAGTTGTGTGGCCGCATCATGAAGTATTTCTGCCTCTTTCTCCTGCTCTTTGGTATTCAGGGCACTGTGAAAAGTCTCCCAAGGTCCTCATGGCTAGGCAAGGCGAGATCCGGACCACACCCCACCATAGCTGGCTCTCCCGGCAACTCAACTGCACCTGGCTGATCACTGCGTCTGTGGGAGAGCCTGTCATCCTCAGGTACTGCGCACCCACACCATTTGGGAGTCTCACCCGGTCACTGTCTTTGAGCTCACTGCAGGCTGCAAAGCATCATGTTGTTAAGCAGCAGCAGCTGCAGTCACTGTATAGTTGCTGTCCATGTGCGGCAGTGCGGTGGGGGGGGGGAATGCGGTGGTTCAGCATAAGTGCTGTGAAGTTCTGGGGTCAGTCAGGTAGAGGGGATGTCCAGGAATAGGCGTTACATCCCAGTCCCCTAGTATATGATGCGCTCGTCTATAGCAGGGGAAGAAGAAAACAGGGGTGAGAGAGTGCAGGTGAGAGTACAGGCTTTCAGCCAGCATCCAATACGGAGCTGGTTTCTGGAGAATCTGCTAGTCCAAGATGCGCTCCTCTGGTCCTGAGGCTGCTCCCCTTTACGCTGCATCTCTGCCCCTTGCTGTGCAGCATCCTTCCTAAGCAGCTATAGTTGATTGGGGTTGGGGCTCCCATCTGGCTGTCAGTTGTTTCTGTGCAGCTCCCCTGTTGGGCAGTAGGTGAGCGGCGGTCCAAAAGGGGACATTATGACGCGGTACAAGCTAATACAGCGAAGCTAGGTGCTAGTGGTGAGTCAATGATGAATATAGCTCGTTACACCCTCTGTCTGCTTTCGCCAGTTTCTCACAGTTCATAGTGCCATGTGGAGTGGAGTGGCTGTCAGTGACACCAGCGCTCGGCAGCCCTGTTTCACTCTGTGGATCCCAGATCCCACGGCCAATGGAGCTGTTTGGGGGAAATATTTCTTTGACGTACCATTTCTTCTCGCACGTATACCTGTCATCGGGGTTCCGTCTCTCCTACATGCGAGGTATGGCATTCGCTGCCTTGAATTTGTCCCAGTCCTTTTGGCTGCCCAGCTTTTAGTTGTGTTAGTAGTGTAAAGCAGATCTAAAACATCATAAAAATGCACTTGTTTCTGCTGTTACTCCTCCTGCAGCGTCAGGCCCCTGCTCCCCGGGTGAGTTTGAGTGTCTCAGTGGCCGTTGCTTGCCGTCCGCCTGGCGCTGCAATGGCCGCAGCGAATGCCTGCTGGCAGGATCAGATGAGAAAGGCTGTGAGGGTCTCGCTGAGCTCTCCACGGGGACGAGCAGTGGGACCACAGCGATGGGCCGCCAGTCCAAACCTGCCCAGGGAGGAGCACGAACGGATGGAGACATACGGTCACGTGGTGGTTCTGTGCCCAGTACGCGCATCACCCCAGTCGGTGCCCCCGGCGGCCCCTGCGGAGGACTCCAGAAGGGTTTCTACGGCTGGTTCTCTTCCCCGATACTGACTGGGCCTGCTTTGCTCTGTGTGTGGACCGTGGACCCTCAAGACCCCCGGCCGCTGCGCTTGGACCTGCAGCTCCTGGAGCTGGGCCCAGGGGACACGCTCACTGTCACGGACCAGCCTCAGGGCCAAGGGACCATCATCAAAACAGTGAGTCCACTCTTTAGCCTGGCAGCATCATTTGCACCTGCCGAAAGTGTTTCCTTATGTTGCCTTTTAGCTAGATAACAGCAGCATGCATGGCATAGTTAATATTTAATGGAGCTGTGACACCGTAGCTTTATGTTTAAGGTTCACGTTGAAGTTCTGCTAGCTGCTTGCACTCTTAACCGAGCCCTTCTCCGACAGATTACCTACGCGTCCAATTACAAATCAGTGCAAGTGGTGTCTCGGACAGGCCTGATCTCCTTGACCTATCAGACTCAGCAACACTCAGAGGGGCGGGGCTTCAATGCCACCTACCGCATCATCGGATACTGCCTTCCCTGGGAAGGCGTGTGCCGCGGGCCAGCAGGCGGCTGCTACACACCTGAGCAGCATTGCGACGGGCACTGGGACTGCCCTGAGTCCGGCTCCGATGAAGATGGCTGCGGGGGCTGCCCACCGGGCTTTTTTGTGTGTGGCGGGGCTGCAGCACAAAGGCCCGGCGGGCACTATATCAACCGGCCGATCTGCTACTCCCCCAAAGAGAGGTGCAACTACCAGCTGTACTGCGCTGATGGCAGTGATGAGAGAGAGTGTACCGTCTGTCAGCCTGGAACCTTCCACTGTGACACTGACAGGTGGGAATGCTTGTGTGTGTGTGGGGAAACATTGTGTTCAAGAAGAGCTACGACCAGGGATGCATATAACCGATAACCAATCGGTGTATAAAGTGATATGTGTCAATTTCTTGGCGTAACGGCAAATGCATGTAAAGTAAGTACGCATTTGCTCTGTTATAACAAGAATTTACCATTCATTTTAATCTTTGTACTGCAATTGAAGCAGTCAGCCAGGAAAAGGTTGAAATGCACTGTAATTTCTGGTAATGGCAGTGCAAGTGTGTACTTGCCTGTACTATCGCTGTTACACCAAGAACTCACTGCATGTTGCTTTATGCAAAAAATGTGTCCTTGCGGACCAGTATAGTACGTCGCTGTCTGTGACGGTGTTATTGCTGTGAACGGCGAGCCTTTGTTGTGGGCTAAGTGCTGGCATCGGCTGCTCAAGCGATGCTAATGGTCTGTGCCGCAGGTGTGTTTTTGAGAGCTGGCGATGCGATGGACAGATGGACTGCAAGGATGGTGTGGATGAGATGAACTGCACAATGACCCTGCCTCGCAAGGTCATCACCGCGGCAACAGTGGGCAGCCTGGTCTGTGGGCTGCTGCTGGTCATCGCCATGGGCTGTACCTGCAAGCTGTACTCCCTGCGCACGCGAGAGTACAGGTCCGCACAGCCTGCATCCCCATCTTTCTCACCCACTACACGAGGGTTTCCCACCTGTATTACACTGGGCTATGGAGTGACAAACACTCTTGGGCAAAAAAATTAACCAAACACACATTGCACAACATTAAGCTCCGTTATTTCTCCAGGAGTGTGTTATTTTTAAGCCGCTTCTGATATTTTTGCACTTTCATTGCAACAGAAGAAAAAATGGAGACGGTTAAACTTATTGAATCCGTCCTGCTGATCGACCTCCAGCAGCCCTGAGTTATCAGTATTCTTTCTGAATGCTTCCAAAACTGGTCTTGCTGACCAATCTGTCTCTGCCTGCCTGTTGGTCCTGTAGTATGTTTGCGCCAATCAGCCGACAGGAGGCGGAGCTCATCCAGCAGCAGGCCCCACCCTCTTATGGACAGCTGATTGCACAGGGAGTCATACCTCCAGTGGAAGACTTCCCCACAGAAAACCCAAATGAGGTGAGCTCCGACCCCAGACAGAGTTGACTCAGGTTTTGAGAAGCTGATGCTGAAATGCACAAATATTTTATCAGACAATGCAGCGTTTTTCAAGTCGATTAGGATGGTTAGCAGTACATATGGTGGGTTACTGTAGACATTCTGAGTGATCTTCTGGTTCCGTTTCCCAGTCCTCTGCCCTTACGCTCAGAGGAATCCTACAGCTCCTCAGACAGGACCCTGGCTCCTCCCCCAGACGTAGGCGACGACCCCGGTTTGTCCGGAGGGCAATTCGCCGCATGCGAAGGTGGGGTCTGATCCCCAGGTCTGTGCCGAGGGCCACGCAGCCAGCAAACTCCTCCCCCCAGCCGGCAGAGGATACTCCAGCTGGCTCAGAGGCCAGCCAGCCTGGTCCTGGGGGCTCCACCATGGCAAGTGACGGTGTCCAGCAGCCGCTGCCGCAAAAACCGGGCCTCCTTTCCCAGACAGAACAGCCACCTCCAGCTCCTCCACCCCCACCTCCGCCTCTGCCAGTGCAGGCCCCGCCTCCTCCCCCAGACCCTCCCTCTGCCCCGCCCCCCAGAAGTCCTCCCCTGGCTTCTCTCTTGCACTCCCTTGGGCTCAGCATCTCGCTGTTCCGCTCTGGGGGTGCCACACCCACCTCCATCACGCTCTCGGCTTCCCCCTCCTCTTCCGAGGATGAGGTCCTCCTTATCCCGCTCTCTGATGATACTCCCTCTGAGGAAGATGTGCCTATGCTCACTTGAGCCTCCGCTTGCCATTCCCTCCAGCCCCAGCTAAATTATGACCCCAGTAGAGAGCACTGCAGGAATTCCCAAATTTGGTCCACCTTACTGTGGGTCTAGTGCCTTAATCTGATTGGGCTGTTTTTTTATACAAGAAATGTATATTTTGTGATTTGTTGTATGAGTTTATTAACCTCCTGCGGAGACTGAACTGAATGGTTTTTTGTGATGGTGTAGCAGAAAGTATGCTTGGCTTGGGTGAGCCGCCAGTGATTCGCGTGCTGGTGTGGTGGCCGGTTTTGCACAGAGAACGTCTTGGCCTCCTTTCTGGTTTCAGTAATCTGTTCTTGACATGGCATGTGTCCCTGACATTCTTGCATTCATAAAAATATATCTATTTTAGCTTTTACATAGTCTGAGAACTGCTTATTTTTTACAGAGGAGCACAAACGCACACCCAGGTTCAAACAGTGTTGTTCCACACAGAGAACTAGCATGTAAATGGCAAAAGGCCCTGTTTGTGAGTTCACTCCCCAGCCGGGTCCCTTTACGTCATCACTAATCTCCTTGTAAGGCTGTCTCGTGCATCTTCGTTTGCCTTAGAGTCGTAAACAGGCTGGCCAAAATACACACAAGACTAGGGGATCGCCGTTGATTAAAGCGTCTTTCTGTGAAGTGTCAGGTTCTGCGCTGTACTGCTTACTGTCCCATCAGTTACTTGTTTGCTGGCAATCAGCACTTTAAAATTGCACTGGTGCCACTGGCTTTGGGGCAATAAACTGCAATGCGTGTGCTGGGGCAGAGTGAGAGTGTGTCCCGTGAGTGAGAGCTTTGACATGGATGTTCGCCCAGACGCTCGAGTGCCTGAGTTCTTGACGTCCCACTAGGAACGTGCACCGTGGGGACACTGTCTCCTGGGGATTACAATGCTACCACAATCACTATGATGCAAACTTGAATCCTATTCGCTTGCCTACCTTTCCCATTCCACTGTAGTTAGGCTTTTAAACTTAGCTGCTGGACTTCTAGACTGTGCCAATATATGTGCTGTTTTGCCTTTTTATCTTTGTTTTAAAAATGTACTTTATGTTCCTGGTTTTACTGAATGTACTTTAAATGCAGACAGATCTGGCTTTTTGATGCTGATGCGAGAGTGAATTTTCACTGTATATAAATATTGGAGGAGCAGCAAAATCAAAGGAGATTAAATGAATTGCACTTTTCATGTGTTTGAGTGTGTTTTTTATCTGCTTGTTATCTGCCTATTTATATAGTCTGTTTAAATAAAGAAATTATACTACTCGGTATATGATACTGTTTACACACCATTCAGAATTACAGCCACGGTAATTTTTAAAGTTGCACTCAGTGCCGTGATCCGGACATAATCGGTGTACGGACCCGGTTCTTAAGGGTGAGTGAGACGCTCTGTGTGTAAATTACGGGTCACGTGTCCACAGCACGAAACACCGTGTCACAATGATGGTGTGCGACAAGGAGGCGGCGAAAGCGTGGAATGCATAGCTTTCCTTTGAGAAAGGAGGTGGAGAAAGACCAAAGCAGGTGACATGAAGGAATGAGATGTTAAAGGTAGCGACTCACCTCCGGTCTGGAGGGGAGGGGGAGCCTAAATGAGACAGATTTCGGGGCTCGCTTACTGCCGCCCTTCAAGCACACAACGAACCGGACATCGTTGCCCTACACCGGCTTTTGCAATTTGTATATTTTGGCAAATATACAAACTTGTGGATGAGAGATCATTTCGTAAACAGAAGGAGACAATAAAACTGCAACGGTGAGTACGTAAAAAATCCCCTATTGCATTCATAATTTTATTTAAAAATGCAAAATGCTATACAGAAAAGACGAATGTTAGGTGGTAATAATGTTTTTTTTTTTAATCATATATATTACTGATAGCTAATTATAGTCCAAGAATCGACAGTTCAGGTTGAAAAAGTTCTTGGCAAGAAAAACGTAGCTTAGTTAAAGAGTATTTATACTTTTTCGTTTTTAAAAACATTCCACGTTCCAGTGCCAATAATAACAGTGTAAAATCATGACAGCAAAAAGAAAATTTAAAACTTTAAAAATCAGTTTTCGTAAATATCTCCTGGGTCTATGCTACAATTTTTTTTGTAAAATAAAAAAATTGTAATGTATTGCATCCTATCCAACATGTCCATGTCGACCCATAAGTGGTAAAAATGGGCAACTTGTTGGGGCCCAAACGAGTTTGGCCATTGTCTCCAAACGTGTTTTTTGTGTAATCTTACATCCAAAAATGACACCCAGGCGTGGTCATTCTGTTCCAAAATCATTTACTAAATATTAGATCAAAACAATGACAGACTACTGTAAATATGTTTCCTCCTACTAATTAAAAATTCTTAACTGATTATAAAAGCACTTTTGAATCCCACACAGACACACCCATTGAACCCATGTCCAAACTCAATTCGAAACAATTATATTTCCCATTTACGACAGAAACAGGCCCACATGAAAATATCATCTGGGTCCTATATGGATCCAGCCCGGATAGCCCAAATGGGCGCCATTTCTAACCCATTTAAATCCCACCCTGAACCCAATTGGGCAAGTGCACATGGCCCCACCAATTACACACGTGGAGAAAATTGTTGGTACCCTTCAGTCAATGAAAGAAAAACTCACAATGGTCACAGAAATAACTTTAA
>JAABNX020000017.1:17518834-17542722 GCA_015163995.2 Mormyrus lacerda | reverse complement strand
AACGCCAGTTCAACTGATGCTCCCGGTTATTAGCACACCCAGAGAGCGCTGTAGACATGCAGCAGACCAGAAGCATAGCACCTCAAACCCATTTTGAGCATCCATTTTCGTATCTTTCTCGCGCTAATCGAAATGCATCACCTGACCACTAATTTACTGTGCAAGCCCGAGCCCGTGTAAAATGATAGAAATCAAGCCCGAACCCGACCAGAGATCTTCAGCTCTAATAAACACTGCTAGAAAGCCACATGAGATGAACAGACGAGCCATAACTTAAACTAAACTAGAAGTAAAATTCATATTCACCCTAGCTAGTTTTGCGTTAGTGTGCCATATTAACATAACCTAGCAGTCGTTCATTTAACCACATATCCTACCGTACTAACTAGACCTATGGTTAATGTTTATTAGAGCTTGTGTATATAAAGCTTATTCTCATATTTAAGGCAGGGCTCTTCAACTCTGGCCCTCGATTCCAAATCCAGACCTTGTTTTCAGTTCTCCCAGACAGTTAAGTTAATATATAATTATATATTATCATATATAATCAGCAGGACTCGGCCCCTGAGGACCGTGAGTTGAATAGCCGTGTCATAAGGTACTGTAATGCTCTTGCGACACCTGGGCACAGGCTTCCACTTTACCCCGACCTGCAGAGTTGCGTTGTGAACTTGCACCCGATTACTTTTCCTCAAGGACCCAGATTGTGCCTCTCAATAAACTGAAATTAAATTGGGAGAAGTGAATTTGTAAGTATATTACTTCAGATTTTGCAGGCAGGATAAATGCAGTTTCAAGGTTTTGGAATTCAGATTTAAACTAATAAATTCAGATTCAGTTTCAAATATACACTATTCATATTCAGTTTCTAGTGGCACAAATATTCCCAGAAAAGTGCACATTATGCTGTACAAATAAAAAACATACGTCTCACACAAACACAATGAGCTTTGCAAATACAAAACACTGCAGTGAAACCAATATAATGCGTTTTGCCAATACAAATGCAGCTAGCAAAATCAAAAAGAACGTCTTCCACAAATATAAAGACAGAATAAAACCAATAAGAAACATTTCATTATTGTTATTGGTCATTTTTTTACATTTTATATTTGTGGATCATGTGACTTTTGGCACCGATATTCCACACGAATAGGATGAGCTCCCAGACAGCAGGTGGCGCCAGAGGAGACCAACGTCTGATTCAGCTCATTCACATAGAAACACCTAAAAAGGAAACTGCTTTCCTTTATAAGAGTGACAGTCCATCAAAGGCCACAAAGCACAGTTCAAACCCAAGTTCAGGTTCTAACTAATGGTCAACCATGGATCAGGTCACGAAATGGGGCAAGCAGATGTCCAGCAGGAAATGGGCAGGTCATGGAAAAAGTTGTAGAAATGTAATTTATTTATTACATGCTGATCTATGAATGTTTAGTATTGTTTGTATGCATTTGCCTCTATTTAGGGATATACACATGTAATTTCTGCCCTTATTGTTACTTACCATAATGGCTTTATCATTAGGTGCTCTCTATTCAGTGTCGACTCCTGCTGATCGTATAAACCTGTGGTTCTCAAAACAACGGGACGCGAGAGGTTCCTCCCTATAGTGGTATGCGGAATTATCTCCATTTATGCTGTCAGCCATAATCTCTTCTGAGGGGGTACACATTGTAAACAATTTGAGAACCACTGACATAAAAAACATTTCTCCAGAATTTCCTGCCGCCTTTCGGGGTCTTCCCAGTGGCAGTGCCATAATTCACAGCATTGTGACAGTCACTTTAACAAGTGTCATTTTCAGTTGCGCTGGACAACAATTTTATAACTAAATATCAGCAACAACTGTATGATGTGGGGGGAAAACCAAGTGGTGTTTAATCAACGTGGTATCAGGGCTCATATAAAGGAACTGTAACCCCAAGTTTGCTCTCTGCAGAGTCAGTTGTGGGACTGAACTGAGACATGAGGACCCCACGCTTGCTGGGGATCGCACTGCTCTGCCTGTCTGCCATGCCTGCTGCAATGCATGATGGTCAGTCAGTGACACATTGGGGGTGTCAGACATGTGACAAGCCTGGGGCAATCGGCAGTGAATCCAAATAGGCCACAAATGACTTGTCTAGCTCCGTCGAATTTCCCAAAATCAGTCAGAGTTCGTACACCACACTGCACACGTTACTGTCTGTGCACAGCAGTGGCAGTATCACTGGGCTATGCAAATGAAGTTTACACAGCATGTGTCACACACGGAGCAGGCATTCAAGGACAAAATATGATCTGAGTCATGATTGTTTGCCAGCTTGTATCATTCTACCCAATATATTTTAAAAGGCAATTACAAGATCAAAGAAGTGCAGCATACACCCATCCTAATGTGCAAATTATTTTTTGCATGAAAACACTCCCATTAATGTCGTTTTGTTATTAACATTAGCCAACTGCAAGTGTTGAGTTAGGGGTGTATATTGTATATTTGTATTACACGCACGCGCTGCTGTCTCGTTAGACTAGACCCGAAACTCCTCTCTGTCTCTGTCCTTTTAAAAATGCCTCCCCGCCCCTTTGCAGGTGCAGTTTATAAATTACCATGGAGGGGCTGCTCTCCATTCCGCTCACTACAGTACATTGCCACAAAGAATGTCAAATACAGGGAACTATTTACATTATTTACAGGACTGGCACCAGTCCACCGTGTACCTCCAGCATTATAATAATCGCTTCTTGCTCCGTGCACAAGTCTGGAAATATTTATGCTTAATTACCATAATTGTTTACCTCTTACTATGAATAACTGCGAACAAGACAGAACTGTGTCAAAAATGATAAATGTGGTTATTTAGGTGCAAACAGATAGGAATGTGTATGCAAGAACAGGTATTAAAATACTGCAATATTTTTATTACAATGTATGCTTATGATGTAATATGAAGGAAAAGCAATGTCGAGATGAATAAAGCGATGAATCACATGAAAAAAAATGTACGAATCTCTGTATTATGAGATGATTTTGTTCAGCTAAATTATTCAATCAAAATTAAACATTCACGAGCAACTGTCTAGATGACTGTAGTGCATATGCAGTGATTGAGACTTTTCACAATGATGTCAGACAACTTCCATCCTGACTTGAAGCAGTCTCTCTTTGGGGCATTGCTTTGGGAGTGTTTTGCTTGTGGTGCAGTGTTGATTTTCATTATAGTTAGGTATCATTTACCTTGTCATTACGAATGAAATAAGTTTAAAAACTTGTATTTCAAATGAACATGTTACTGTAAATGTACATAACCCAGAGATGTCCAACGCTTTGCACGGCTGCTCAACGTACCTGGTCCAGCGGGTCACAACTGCAGTGTCTATAAGGACCGGTCCTTCAGCTGCTCTGACTGCAAGTCTCTGAGGAACAGATGGAAATGTACTTAATGCTTTAATTCCTCTATAAATGGGGCGTGGGTCACTTGTCCACAGTTTATGTGTCATCTGCTCATAGATTTGTCTAACAAACACCTCCTTATCTGGCCTTAGAGCTCTTGTAGCTGTCCCTGTCGGTTTCTGGTTCAGACTGGTGTTGCCCCCAAGTTATGCGCTGCGATTCCTCTCGATAATATCCTGAGTGCCCTGCAAGATGAAACACCTCCTTCTGGGAACACCGGCAACACCAACACAACCCTCAGCAACCTTCAGGGTCTAGTCACGGAACGTCTCCCACATCAAATTAGAGTTGTTAGTCGCACCCAAGTCTGCAAGTTCCTCACCGAAACTGTGCGAAGACTTATCAGAAACGGTTTGATCTTGGAGTTCGGCCAGGTCCACCCTCATTCTCATAGTAGGTGGTAGCCTACTGGATCCAAGCTGAATCTATAGAGTAGCAACAACAAGTCTGTGGTCAGAATTCTCAAACTGGGCACTTCTGTATAGACCCTGCAGTTCTGCAGGAGCCTCCAGTGTCTGCTCACAAAGATGTGATCGTTCCCCTTCGGCGCACAACCAGTACTGGAGAACCCAGTCCAACGATGTAGCTCAGGGCCAGGGAACCAGTAAAATGTCTCCCTCAATGAGGCATCATTCATCATGGTCGGAGCATACACTGAGACAACAAGACACCCAAGGAGTGCTTTAACCTGAGCCTCATAATACGCTCATTGAAGGGAGGAACCGATTCACCACAGCAACAGCTACTCACTGAGGATGGCGACCAGACCAAAAGTCGATATCCCCACCTACAGAAATCTGGCCACTCCCCAGTCTAAGTGCCACCACTAAAATGTGGAGATTACGAAGCTCCTCCGACAGCAGAGTACGATGGTCATCATGTTCGAGAGACATGATGTTCCATGTGCCACCCCGGATGGGCCGCCTCAAACCGGGATCCAAGTGCCGATGCCTCAGCACCTCACCAGCCCCGATCCTCAACAGGCCTGACCCTATTAGCTCTCCGACGGTTTCGACGCTTCCAGAGATGAGGCTCCTGAAGGCTTTCCCCCATCCCCCTCATGATACTGTGGAGAGCAGAAAGGTGTCATGCCTGTTTAGTCCGAGCTGTCATGAAGTATTTTACAGTGGCTGGAGTGTCAATCCCGCAACACACAGAAATGTAATATTCTCATGAGAATCACACATGCACAGCAAAGCATGTAGGCATTAACTGTATACTGGTCTGCCAACAAAACCCAACAACCTTTTGGTTCAACCTTTTTGTAAACCACAACCCCTTGCAAGTAAAGCTCTTAAAACAGGACCCCTGATTTGCCCCAGGAACACATCTTACTCAGGTTAATACATACTTATGGGAGGCACCAGTGAGGGGCGCAAACCAAAAGGATAAAATCAAGCAGAATCAAAATACCCATGTACAAGGCACACACAGTCTGTAGCACTGCAATCTTAGCAGCCAGGCACAGTGTGAGATCCCACCACCAGAGCACCAGCCTCCCCAGGGCTCATGCCCCCATACCTGGTGACAGACAAAACCGCAGGTCAGCAGAAGAAGTTGACTATAGACAAACAACGAAAACACAACCAGTACAAGGCAGATCAGCCCTACAAGGGATTTAACAGGACACTAATCAAATTACAGTCCTGACCACCTCTGGAGCTTCTTATTGAGCTATTACAGTAGTTAAGCTCCCACCAAACGAGCTTGATAGGCCGAATGGCATCCTCTCGTTTGTAAATTTCTTATGTTCTTAGAGTACAATCCAGCAACTAAGGAAAGACATGACAGGGTGGGGTGACACAGCAGTTCTCCAGAGTGACTGAATCCACATCAGCAACATTAGAGGCAAAAACAGCTGTGATAAGTCCTGGCCACTCCAAGGCTGAAACTTAACTGACATCACAATTATCCTGAAAAGTATACAACCCCAACGTTAGGGTGGGTCAAAAAATTAAAGTGATAAATGTTTTGTGCACATCAGTTTTCTTGTTCCTTCTGGCCACCATATACTGTGAAAAAAGTTTGAAGTTACAATTTCAATATTTAGTACTGCCTCATTGAGGTCAAAACTTTTCAATTCAACATGCAAACGTGCAAAAGTAACTGACGTATTGTATTTGTATACAAACAGCTGAATATACAATTAATTATTATAACAAGGAGATTATTCGATATTCATCAATTTCAAAGTGGACATTTTTTACTTTCTCACATAAATGAAAACATCTAAAGTGTCCAAAACTGCATTACAGTAAAGTTAGTTGCCGAAACAACAGTAAATCAAGAAATAGAAGTTGGGCAACTCTGTATATACGCATTGTACTGCTGTTCATCAGTTCTCATTTTACTTCAGACACTAATCAGTCACTGGAATTGTTCAAGAAACGTCGACTAAGCGTTCGGGAATCTCTTGTAATGGGCCTCTACGACTTGATACAAATACTGTTTTTCATCTTCACGCCTCGTCAAGGACAAGTTGAAATGGCTAGCCAGGGCAATGGCTCGCTCAGCAGAATCGTTTACCACCTTCAGAGATTTCGCAATCTTTTTAGCATCTTGAAACGAATCTTGGTCTGGCCGGCTATCAACGTCATGCGAGAGAAAGTCAGTGTTCAGTTTAAGTGCCGTGAACACGAAATGAGATGCTGGTCCTATGAAATAGTCAAGAGTTTTACAGATTTGCAATATTATTGGGCTCATTGCATTATTTTGATGCAGTAATAGGTGAATTCTAAACAAAATGGTTTCAAACTCTGTTACCTGAAGTTCTTGTTTCAGTTTAGACTTATTTGAACGCAGTCGGTATCATCTGAATCTGTGCCACACTGACAGGCGCAATTAACTAGGCTACAAAACGTTGAATGATACTATGAACTGCAGTGAATTAAAGTAACGTATCGATATTTCTTACCAGGCTGGTGTGGAATAGTGTTCACTGCTCAGTACTTGGAATGACTGTAAAATAAGCCAACAATAAAACTGTTTTTGATAAACTAACCACATCTATAATTTATATATGTCATTTGCTACGATTTGCTATTCTTTGCCAGATAAATAATGTGATAAATAAGTAAAATGCCAGCCACCAGTTGGCAACAGCAGCAAGTGACATACATGCCAGTTTTAACCGTAAAAAAAGGAATTTTTATTATAAATGCTGACTGTGAGGCAGTACTAAATGAAGTTCAACATGAGTAATATTTTACACAATAATTCCTCTAACCAAAAGGAACAAAAAAATTGATGTGCCCTTGAAATTCGTATTGTGACCCACCCTACCCAACACCAATACTGAATGTACTAGGTGGCAACTCAATAAAAATACATTTAATCTTCACTGTGCTTGTGCACAACTGTTTACTCTTCCCTGTATACTGCTGTTCCTTGTATTTGATATAGCTGTAGGACTGTTGCAATGCATTTTTTGCACAAAGGTTTATAAAATTTTGAAGTTTTTGAAAGTGCTTTTCATGTAAGTCGTGCATTCAGTGCATATCCCCATGGTGTCCTTTGGTGTTAAAAAACAAGAAAACCACCATTGAATTGATGATGTCATAAATTAGGCATGCAGGATTTAGACAATAAGTGATAATTTAATTGTAGATTCCCCAAAAACACTAATTTTTTAAGTATTCAACCAGACACGAATGTGTAACACTTTCTTTGTGTGGTATCTGGGCAATCTTTTCTGCCAACAGCAGGTGTCACTGATAGACTACAGCTTTGCTTTCCTGACTTTATTTACTGAATAAGAGCTCATAATGGCAGGCGATTATCCATTATCAGTATTATACGTTGATCTTAAAATTATCTCAGTATAACGTCTACATAAAAAAGCTATTAGCAAAAACAAAGCTATAATTAGCAGTAGTGCGCAGTTATGGACAAGTAATTAATTGCCCTCTCTCTGTATCGGTAAAAAGGTTTAGTAACCAACCACAATACAGCAACTCCAGACTGAAAAATATTACAGGATATAAAACTATGGAAACGTTACCTTTACATTAGAGAGCAATTTGATTTGAATCCTCATTTGTTATTCCTGTGTATTCTGTTTGTCCTTTCTGTATTTCTTTGTCTTTCTCCAGATTCTCTTAATTGCATTGAAGGAATGAACAAGAGACTGAGAAAGGATGCTTTCTGGGATACAGGCCACTTAATTGGATAAGTGATTCCTGGAATGAGAGCCACTTAAATGTGCTTATACAATGGACATTCATTGCAGAAATGCACAGTTAGTGTTGCTCCAGAGATAACCGTCCAAACACGTCTTAGCGCTTCGATCTGAGTCTTATCCGCTAAATCATCTGGATTCATGGCCAGATGTCTTGTAACATAAGAGCACAGACTCTGCCAAGGACAAATGGTAACAGCATTTACACTTAGAGGTCACTTTATTAGTTACCCCTCGCTAGATAGGACCCAGTTTTTACCCCTAGAACAGCTTCAAACGTGGGTGAATTTTCCATTCATAGCACTCGAGCCCTTTCTACTATTTTTGACAAATCTAGTTATTCTCTTCTAATCTTTCATTGAAACACTTTTTGTTTGTTCACAGGAAGGGCCATTGAGTGGATGTTTTTTGTTCATCACATCATTCATTGAAAAGTCTCGATACTGTAGTATGTGTGAATCATAGGAGGGTGGCTGTTTCTGAGATTCTGAAATCTCAACATAGCACCACATTCAGCCACATTGCTTTGGCCTTACATATTCTAATGCAGAGTTTCCCAATTTCGGGTGCAGAGGGCCAAAATCAACCATAGTTTACAGATTTCCCTGCTCAAACATCTTAATCGACTAATTACTTGGTTTGGTAGACGTGTTTGAACAAGAAAATCAGCAAACTGTTGGATTCTGGCCACTGAGCAACAGTATTGGGGAAACCGGTTAATGCTTAGTTAAACAGTCAGTGAACCTATATCGACCCAGTCTGTATGCTGTATGTATTCAGTTGCAGCTATAGGATTCACCGTTTAGAGAACCAGTTAAAAATTAGATGTACATATTAAACTGGCAACTGAGTTTATATTTTATTGGAGCAACAAGTGATTAATTTATAGTGAGCACTTGTTTTGTGTGCTAAATGCCAGAAATTGTTGTCTTGGAAACAGATCTGAGTCCCTGCATAAATACTATTATACATCGTTCAGCCATAACATTAAAACCTCTGACAGGTGAAGTGAATAAAATTATCTTGTTGCAATGGTACCTGTCAAGAGAGCCATTACATATTAGACGTGTGAACAGTGCATTGTTGCAGCTGATGTGTTGGGAGCAGGAAAAACGGGCAAGTGTAATGATCTGAGCCACTTCGACAAGGACCAAATGGTGACAGCTAGACGCCTGGGGGAGAGCATCTCCAAAACAGCAGGTCTAGTGGGGTGTTGCTGGTATGCAGTGGTCAGCTCCTACCAAAAGTGGTCCAAGGAAGTTCAACCGATGAACCGGCGACGGGATCATGAGTTCCTGAGGCTCGCTGATGCCCAAGTGGGGCGAAGGCTATCATGTCTGGTCTGATCTCACAGGAGACTTTCTGTAGCACAAATTGCTGAAAAAGTTCAGGCTGGCTCTGATAGAAAGGTGTCAGAACAGGGAACGTGTCACAGCTTGCTGTGTGTGGGACCAACGCAGCCGCAGACCGGTCGGAGTGCCCATGCTGACCCCTGTCCACCGCCAAAAGTGACCAGAATGGGAATGTCAGAACTGTACCACAGAACCGTGGAAGAAGGTCCTCTGGTCTGATGAGCCACTTTTTCTGTTACATCATGTGGACGGTCAGGTGCATGTGCCTCGTTTAGCAGGGGAGGAGGTGGGACCAGGGTGCACTATGGGAAAAAGGCAAGCTGGCGGAGGCAGCGTGATGCTCTGGGTGATGTTCTGCTGGAAAACCTTGGGTCCTGGCATTTAATTGGTTATTATTTTAACATGTACCACCAACCTAAATATTACTGCAAACCAAGTACACTCCAGCACTCCCAGTGGCACTGGCCTCTTTCAGCTGGAAAACGCAGCCTGCCACAGTGAAAAATTGTTCAGGAATTGTTTTGGAGAAAAAGGTGTTCAAGGTTCAAGGTGTTAAGTTGGCCTCCAAATTCCCCAGATCTCGATCTCAACAAGCATCTGTGGGATATGCTGGACAAACAAGTCTGACCTAGGAGAGGCCCACCTGGTAACGTAAGGGACTTTAAAGGATCTACCGCTAACATCTGGGTGCCACATACAACAGGGACACCTTCACAGCCCTTGTGGGGTTCATGCTTCAATGGGTCAGAGCTATTTTGGCAGCACAAGGGAGACCTACATGATATTAGGCAAGTGATTTTAATATTATGGCTTATCAGTGTATACTATTTTAATCCTGTAATGCAAGAATTACGATTTCATCTTTTTTGTATGACATAACCTGTTTAGTTTTGTACATGGAAAATGTCAGAGACGATAAGTTACATCACATCATATAATCTTTTTCAAAAGTGGAGTTTGACCATTTACCCATTCTCTCAAATGCTTGTCCAAAGTTGGGTGATATGGTAATTTAGTCATTTAAAGATATTGTTAATAAGGCACCATCATCCTAGACTTAGATAATGAGCAATTTTATACGATATATTCATTTATACATCTCAGTACTCTTAATCTCACATGAATTGATCTACGTGTCCAGAATGATCTGCAGCCTCCTTGCATTGGAATCTTTTGGCATAGATATTTCCTTTATTTAATTATTATTTCTCTGCTAGACAAATACATTAGCATTAAAATCCTCAGAAATGTCTTTTACTTTGGGCATTACCTGTGCTCAAAATAGAAGTCCGTGCAGTGAAACAGTTACATTTCAGCCTTTTTATCAAGGACGAAGACATCAACACAAGCAAACGCATAAGCCAAAGATAAAGAGAAACAAAAGAAGGACAACGTCAACTACACGCATAGATATTTTTGGTACTGCCGCTGTATATTTACTGTTGGTAAGCAACTGCACAAAAAAATTAATGAGTCTGTTGTGCTGTTCCTCAGAGGATAGGTGGTGATTTCAGACAGAGGACTTCGTCAGACCTGCGTCAGTGCCGATGAACTCACCTCGCAGGGGAAGACGTGCAGCCATACAGCCACACCGCAGCAAGCATCCGCGTCCGACGTGCCGAAGGTCTGCCTGAAAATCAGTACCTCGTTAATGAAGTCTAAGAAATATTCTAATAATTCAAGTAATTAAAGCAGAGGATCCACGGGCATAAATAACAGGAGCGTGTAATTGGCGTGAGATTGAGGGGCAGGGAAAGTTAAAGGCTGAACTAGCGGAGCATCGTTTCAGCACCTCGGACAGAGCGCGGCGGATCATGGCTCCTGCGTTGCCGGAGGAAGCGCACTTTGGTGAGCCGTCTTCAAAAACAAATATTATTAAACGGCACTTTATTTCAGAATCATTTCTAAGGCTGAGTGTGTTGCAATCATGTGGATGTTTATCTGATGCTTTGTAGTAGGATTAATTCCTGTTGTGTCACTATTGCTACTCTTTTTTAAAAAAAAAACAGGCGATGTGCGTTGCATTCAATGTAATGATGTAGTTACATGTACAGGAATTATATTATCAGTAGTAATAAGCCAATGATCTCGATTACATAATTTATGATTTTCTGAGCGTAGTATTTGCTACATATGTGAACTCGATACCCACTACGTACGTTCAACGTCATCGATTATGAATATATAGCTAGATTCAAAGGCGTATATGCACCCTGGTCAGCTGTTTTGTGTTTTATCAGTCGATCACCAGCGTGATTAATATGGCAGGAGTCCATCCTGGCTCCCTCTTGGGTACAGCCCGTGCCGGCCCGTGAAGCAGGATTGCGAACGGCGGCGTTGCTGGCAGCGATGGCGGGGCGCAGTTCTGACTCACTCCCGGCTCGGGCTCCGCCACATTGCTGAGAACACGAGGGGGGTGCTCTGGGGGGGTGCGCTTGGGAGTAAGGCGGCGGACGCCCACTGGAAATTTCCAGGATTTTAAAACCACGAATAAATCACCACAAATACCCAGCAATAAGGCAAAGGATGAGCAAACAGGCGAAGCTGTACAATAAGAACTAAAGCGATGTAAATTTGCCCTTTCTTTGATTATTCGGATTATATGACGTAATTAACTGTTAGCGGGCCGTTGCTCTGCAATCGATTGTGCATATAGTTTTAAATAAATATTTGATTTGCAATTTAAGCAATAATTCAAATATTGAATTGTGATCAAATTAATGAGTGGTGTCTTAAAATGGGATTAAAACATATCTCTGTTATTATGGTTATATGTTTTATATTTGTAGCAAAATATTAGACGTTGCCATGACTCTGATTGGGTTGGAAGATAGATGGGTGGAAGATCAGATGTTAATTATACACAATTAGCTTAAGAAGAAAGGACTGCAATACTTTTCCGGTCTACTAGAGAGCTTAAACGGTTTAACAGCTGAACGGCTTTTGAGAGAGCGTTTATAAAGTGGTTTTTAAATTCAAAGGAAGATTTGCAAACACGATTAGGTTTTGAAAGGCCAGCAGAGCCCCAATGCTTTAAAATCCATGCATTATGCTCAGCCTCTTAGGCATAGTTTAGACCGGGGGGGGGGCAATCTTACCCACAAAGGGCCGGTGTGTATGCAAGATTTTTGGGTAACGTTTAGGTCAGCTGTTCAAACCCAGGTCTGAGGACTCTTCAGCCAGTCAGTCCTCTAATTAATCTAGTTAGGGCGTTGCACTGAGAAAAGATTGGCCACCTGCTTTAAATGAAAGCTATTTCCAGAATTCATGAAGTACTACAAGGGGACGCAAAGACTTTTATATAATCAAGATCATAGAAAGACTTAGACGATGAAATTAAGATCCCTCGGATAAGTTTGATATTCCAAGGTTTATGCACAGAAATGTGTATAATTTGTGAATAGAAACCTCTGCGTTACCTAAACCCAACGAAAATGATATCCATGTATATTGCAATAAAAGTAAAACAAAATGCTTAAGTTTTTATACTTATATTCTATGTAATAACTTAGAAAAACATTTTCCAGGTACATTTTACATTTTAAACGGCTTGCATTTTTTGTGTAGTTGTGAAAATTCACAAAACAAAGTAGCAGATGAGGCAGTAGATGATTATTGTGAAAACTTGTGAACTGCGATTGATGTGTAATGTGCTTCATCCCACAGCTGAGGTACCAGTCACAGTTGGCGTTGTCAGCATCTTAGGCCTGGTCTTCAGTGTCTCCCTTTTTTCATGGATCTGCTGCCAGCGCAAGTCAACCAAGGCCAACAAAACACCACCTTACAAATTTGTTCATATGCTTAAGGGTGTAGACATTTATCCAGAAAGCCTTAGCGGCAAAAAGAAGTTTGGGGCAACTGAGAAGACAGACACAAGCACTAAACAAGGATCAGGTCTCGCCACAGGCAGGGCCTCCCTCCACCTGGACCTGGAGAAGCGAGATCTCAATGGAAATTTCACGAAGTCTCCCAATACGAAGGTTCGGAGTTCTCCAGATCTGGACCTATCATCGCCCCACCCAGGCTTACATCATGGAGGAAAGGATTTGAGTTCCCCCAAAAGTGGTTTCTCTAGTCATGCCATGACTCCAGCTGACAAAGGCCATGACAAGGAGGGTGGCCTGGGTACCCTTTTCTTCTCCCTTGAGTACAACTTTGAGAAGAAGGCCTTCATCGTGCACATCAAAGAGGCTCATGGGCTCTCTGCGATGGATGAGCAGTCCCTGACCTCAGACCCGTACATCAAGCTGACCCTCCTGCCAGAGAAGAAGCACAAAGTGAAGACCCGTGTCCTGAGGAAGACGCTGGACCCGGCCTTCGATGAGACTTTCAGCTTTTACGGCATCCCGTACGGCCGCATCCCTGAGCTCTCTCTTCATTTCATGGTGCTCAGCTTCGACCGCTTTTCTCGCGATGAGGTCATCGGTGAGACGCTGGTACCATTAGCTGGCATTGACCTTTCTGAGGGGCGTATCCTTATGAACCGGGAGATCATCAAGCGTAACACTAGGGTAAGCACTCCTGAGATGTCTTACCATCCTTTATAGATTCATAATGGAGCAATAACAGCAGCACGAGTAGCTATAGTCCTTGAAACCTGCAAGAACTACATTATAGCAAGAAATTAAAGACAAGTAGTACATTTATAGCAGCAGTAACATGAGTAAAGTGCATTCGGAAGTGCTACACTATATATATGTATATCTACATTTTTGTTTTAGTATTTTTATGCTTACTTTTCACATTACTGTCCCTGCTTTGGCTGGCATCTGCATGACAAATATGGAGCTTAATAGTTTGTTTACAGTGCGAGTGGGAGCGGAGCATGAAGGGCTGGGCAATGTGATGGAATTTCAGTGCATGAAAAGGGTCACAATATTAATTTCTTACCCACCTGCAATTTTAGACAGTTCAGCTGCGGGAGAAGTATTTCCTCTCCGCTCTATAAAATGCGCTGGGGCCCTTGGTCGCATAGCATTGATTTTGAGACAGACACCATGACATGCATTGATTTTTTTCTTTGATTTTTTTTTTTAATGGATACATTTCCTGTTAGAGTTGATATTATGTGGCCCACAGTAATTTGCAGTGTCATTGAATTACATGTGAGAGGAAATGGACAAGACTTAATTGTACTTTGAAGAGAATATGATTTTTAATAGGAAGCTTAAAAACATGAGCTTATTCTGATATGATCTTCCTACTTAATACTTAGTGGAGTTTGTCACCATACTGCTTAATTCAAGGAGAAAATCACCTGCATAGTGAAATGTGTAATACAACTGGTTATTTTATAACTGTTGAAGTAGTTTATGGCATTTTTATAGTGTCCTTTCAATTTTTATTGAAAAATATCGTGTTGATTTTCCCTCTCTTCGGTCTTCGGTCATTGAAGAGGAACGCGGGAAGAGCGGAACTCTTGGTCTCTCTCTGCTATCAGTCCACCACCAGCACTCTCACGGTGGTGGTTCTGAAAGCCCGCCACTTGCCCAAAGCTGAGACCAACATGCCCTCAGGTGGGTCTCAGAGACGACCATGCATATGCTTTGCAGAAGCGCTTCATGTTCTATAATCCAACACAATCCCGTACGTTAAAATGATTTCAGTATGTTTTACAAAACATGCTAATAAATTAAAATTATTTTTGTTAATTCCTGCGGGAGAAAAGAAGATCGATATTCATTGTAATGTGGGAATATTAGAGGATGCTGACAGATCAAATTTTCCAAGGTACATTATAAAACTGATATCCTATAGAACTGCCCCAGGATGGATCTTTGCTCAGAATGGATCTTCAGAAGCTCCAGCTAAAGTTCTGGTTTGCTTTGCCGCTTCCAAAGCAGGAATCATTAACCATTTCCATTTCTCTTTTCTCTGACTTAGACCCTTACGTGAAGGTCAACCTGTATCATGGCAAAAAGAGGGTGTGCAAGAAGAAGTCCCATGTAAAGAAGTCCTCCCCAAACCCCGTTTTCAATGAGCTGTTCGTGTTCGATGTTCCATCGGAGAAGGGCCTGCAGGACACCAGCGTGGAGCTCCTGCTGCAGGACTCGGAGAGGAATGGCCAGAACCCTGTCATTGGACGGCTCCTGCTAGGTACCACCTCTCCAGGGACCCCAGGCGAACACTGGCGCGAGATCTGCGACCATCCCCGCAGACAGATCGCCAAGTGGCACGCGCTGGTCGAAGACTAGCTCCACCCCTGGCAAGAGTCGCCAAAGGAACTGTCATTGCAAATGGGGGTGGGTGGGGAGTAAATGGGGAGGGAATCATTCCAAACGATGTCACCAGTCAGTAAGTTGATCAAGTTAATGGGCTTGGCCTCCACAAAGGGGGAGAGAGGCCAAGAATCCCAACTATTAAAAATTCCAAAGAAAACCACTGAATTCCCAGTAATGCTACTTTCCATATTAAACAGTCTCAGTCTTGTTGAGTGCAGCAGAGTATCATTACTGTCTCTGTCACTGCTATTCTTCTATTCCTGTCTTATTACTATTGTTACTGTTATTCAATTGTGAAATGCTCTCTACAGTAAACAAAAAAGATCGAACACTGTTAATATGACATTGTAAAAAAAATGTGGATTCTTTTTATTTTTTAAAGGCGCAATGTTTTACTTAATGAATACTTGGTTTATTTTTTTCTTTTTGTACTTCTACAATTGTTCTTGTTTCTCTTGAGTATGTTTTGTAAGTAAAAGTGGTATTTCATATCTCATCGCATTAGATTGAGAGCAGCCTAAATTAGGCAAAACCTGTAACCAGGCAAGTTGTATTATAGTATGACAGGTGGCGGCAAAGTCACTGCAGGGTGGGAGGTGTGAGGTGTGTGTGAATCCTGTCCAGAGGGGTGTGAGAGACAGGCACAATCTCTGTCCTCCACTGTGAGCACAAGGTCAGTCTAGTTACATGTACCTTAATATAAACATGTCAAGATCTGAGAAAAAAATGGAGTAGTATCGTGTGTATTTTATTTTTTTAATTACTACGTTTATAAGTGCGTGCATGTTTTCCCCACTACTCTGGGTTCCTCCTGCAGTGGAAAGACAAGAAGTTGGGGTTAACTGGTGCCTCTGAATTGCCTGTAGTGTGTGATTGTCTGTGCGAGAGTGTGTGTGCATGTGCTCAGAGATATGAACTAATATTCCATGTAGGGGGACCCACCCCTGCCTCATGCACCGGGCCTCTCCATGACCTCAGAGCGGCTAGAAAATAGATGGAGGGATGAATGCTTGTGAACAGCAGCAACATGATTATATCTGAAAGCATTATTGTTTTGTTTAGCCGGGAAATCAATACGTCATATAAAAAATACACGCCATTCCATTTTCCTGAAGTCGTCGAGGGTAAAAAACATTCAGGTGTAAACAGTGTTTATTTTTCTATTAGTTAGACCCCTGAAAGAAAGAACTTTAGTGATCAGACTCCTGGACTCACTGCGGTCGGGATGTATAATCTGCATACTGCAGCTGAGCTGCAGGCGGTGGGAAAACTCATCATACGTCGTTTCACATCACTGTGATCTTTTGGAGAAGTCCGTAAAACATCCGGACAGTTCCCCGAGTCTGAGTTCATTTTGAGGAGTTTGTCTTGTTCTACATATAGTGCTTTTGCAGTGAAGATCAGGAACCTGGTTTGGAGTTCCTGGACTCTCTCGACAGGGAACTTTTGAAGCTCCGGGCTATTTCGGATTGTCATTTATCACTGCGCAACAGTAACTGTGACCTTTATGCTAAAAAAGCACAAAAAGTCCATAGGTTAAACTTCATATGTAACTTTATTCGTTTTGTTAGTTATACTGGGGGGGAGAGGGAATGTGAGGAGAGTGATACAGGAAAAATCACATCCCATATCGGTCCAAAACAGGATACAGCATTTTATTTATATGGCCAGTGACATGTTTATAATTCGTCATTAAATCTGGCCGGCGGGTCGATCTTTCATATTCCACAAATTATAAATAAAGTGTAACTTTATCAATGCCAGCAAGTTTCTTTGCAAGAACTGGCGAGAGACAAAATATATATAATATTTTAAATTATAAAATATATAATAAATGAAATATATCGGTTATCGGTATCAGTCAAAATTTCTGTATAGGTGCATCACTACCAAAAACAAAAGAAAGGCCAGACCACAAAAGAGAAGGAGACTTTTTATGGTCGATTGTGGAGATCAGACTTTCAAATGCAGAAATATGAAGACCCACACAAAACAAATTCATAAATATGCATAAATGTATTTAATTGTAATTAAAATATATAAATAATTTCATCCACTACATTTCTCCTCCACTATGTTTTTCTCCTTTCTTCGCATTTCTGCGTATCTTCTAAGCTGGAGCTGGCATTTGTGATCAACCACTCAGCATGTGTATTGCAATATGCCCCGCCCCGCCAAACGGAAAGTATCTACCCCGGAGTAGGAAGTTAAAAAAGGACCAAGAACCACCACCTTGGAGCTATAATTAAGCTGAGTTCTTGCACTGGGAATGTGACAGAAGCCCCAGTAAAAAGTTCCGGCAGTGGGTGGGAAATGGTCTTTAGATGGTTTTATCACCAGAGTAGGAAATATTAACCTACACCCCCACGTTACTGGTAATACGCATTGGTACATGTTAAAGCGTAGATATGCTACAAATGGTAAAACGGACTGCATTTACTGTATATAGCGCTTTTACTCAAAGCGCTTTACAACATATGCCTCACATTCACCCATCGGGGGTGATGATTACCATGCAAGGCGCCAACCTGCTCACCGGGAGCAATTAGGGGTTCAGTGTCTTGCTCAAGGACACTTTGATGGGGTCAGGGGGAATCAGGGCTCGGACCTGCAACCCTCTGGTTGCTGAACGCTGGCACTACCTCCTGCGCATATCATATCATATCAACACTCATTTCTTCTCTGAGCGCACAGGCTGCCCATAACATACCTGGGGAATGCAAGTGCATTATTATTATTATTAAAAAGCCTGCAGCAGAACTTAGTCCATTAGAGTATTTTGGGAGCCATAGAACCATCTAAGCTGCAAAGTCGCATATGAATGTAAGCATCATGGACACACAAAGAGAAAGGTGCTACTTAGGTGCAGGGCATTTGCTGAAGGCTTACGCGCTACCTCAAATGGAGCAGAGTAGATCTAGGCATGTTACTGGGTGGACTGAAGCACAAATGAGGTGTTAATCCCCAGTATTTTTGTCAAATTCCTTGCTGTTCGGCACAGTGTAGCCAGAAACCTCTCTTCTGCTGTGAGCCTGAGTTGTATAAAAACCTACAAAAGCCGTAAAAAAAAAAAGTAATTTGCAAGCAGCCAATCTGTGCTCAGCAACAACATTATGCCCCTGTTCATTAGGAGTATAGCAACAAGAACCCTTGTGACTTAAATCCATTTTTTTGCTCCCTCTCAGATCCTTACCCAACTGTTCACAGGGAGCAAAAACTTAGACTATCTGGGGGGTCCGCGAGGACCAGTTTGAGAAACACTGTTCAAACGGGTCAAGTTAAACCAGGAGAGATAAGAAGGGGAGGAGTCAGGGACTAGAAATAGATGGGCAGGTGTCGTGTGCCGGGTCTCCGGAGGGAGACGCGCACGTTTGAGACCTCAGAGGTCGTCTCAGCTGTGTGTCACAAGGGCTTCGGTGAAGCTTCTCTTGTCGTGTTATTAGCTCACAGATGGCAGAGGTGGAACACAGAGGTGCCGTGGCTCGCATTACTCAATGCGCTTTTCCACAGAATCCACCTTGGACTGTGTTCAGGCAGGGAGACCCCTCCAGGCCAGAGCGAGCGTGCAAAGCTCTGGAGTTGGCGATGCATCTGTTTCCTCTAATGCTCGATGGTCGGGATGATTCACACCAGGGGGTGGGACCAACTGCCATAATTTCTGCGTAAGCAATCGGTTCAAGCTGCAGAGCACAATTAACAGCATCATCTAGAATGCATAAATGATGCAGGGAGGCTGCTGTAGTGAAGCCTACTCCACACTAATGAGCCGCTTAGCTTTAGAGAGGCACCATGCACCATGTGGGGCTTTTGATTTGATTAATCAGCAGCCTCAGGCAGAGCAGCTACCATCCCCACATCCCCAGTTGCAAAGCACTCTCATAAAATACCAGCCCCCCCCCCCCCTCGCCAAACTCATCTTATAATTTGGCAACAGGATATAAAATGACGGAGATAAATGCACCGCCGGTGACGCACTGAGGAAAGGGTCTGCTGACAGCTTTAGTACATAGGCGCAGGAGGCGGACGCCAGAGTCACCACTAAATTTCCATTAGCCCTAAACAGAGTGGGGGGTGCAGGAGGGGGCATTAAGGGGGTGCAGGAGGGGGCATTAAGGGGGTGCGCAGCTGTTTGTCTGTGTCCTTTTGCTGGAACTCATTATGTGCCTATTTCTGCATAACGTTTATGCTGGAAAAAGACAGGACTGCTGTTTTTGACCCAGGGGCTTTCTTTAAGTATACTAGTACATTATTAGCACACTGAGAGCACATTAAGGAATTGTGAATAACACCTCCTGTTTGGCTTTGCCCAAATGATCCATCTGACCCGGACTTTTGTACATAAATATTTCAAATGATAAAATGCAATGCTAGTCAAATTTTTTTACCTGGAGTACTTTCATGATTGAGAACAGCATTAAATTTGGACTCTAGGACTCATTTAAAAGATGCACAATAGAGCTTTAAACGATAGAGCTTTTGCTGTTCTGTTGTGCCATGTCAGATAGCATTTCTGTAATTTAAAACCTGATAACGTGTTACAAGGAGCTGAACACCTGACAATGCAATATGTTTTTTTTTTTTAAATATTCGTATAAAACAGTGAATGTGGGGTGTTTGTGCAGCCTTCATACTGTGCTTTGGTGCAGATTACGCTATGAATTTTGTCATTATAGAGAAGAACAGCCAAAATTTTGTGGATACTATTGATATGCGGCTTTTTCCTCTAAGATCTATGTTCTAATTACTAGAGCTGGTTGTGCAGCAAAAGTAATTTAGGCACAGCTGTATTTCACGCCGTAGTCGGCTGTGCCCTTCCAAGACCAATGACAGACTATAGGGGGACCAATAAACTGCAAAAGTGCGCCATGGTAGGCCACTCCTCCTATGATGTCACAGCAAAAACTCAGAGGAAAGGGGTGGGGGGGGCAGAGGGAGACAGAGACAAGAGAATGATGAAGCGATCGTCATAAACAGAGAGAGAGAAATGTAGCCTGAGAAACTAGTCAGGAACAAAAGAGGCAAGATAAAAACCAGATAGTGGCACAATAAATGTTTGGTGACCCTCTATTAATTTGCAGTACCGTGCAATATAGACCAGCAGTGGATTTTCCATATCATCATTGAGAATAGGGTTCATTTGAATCAAAATGCATGTTGTGGGATAAAAAGAGAGTGTCAGAGAAAAGAGGTGGAGGACTGTACAGAGATCAGATGGAGGCAGGAGACAGGATGGAGAGACAGGCAGAGAAGAGAGGAAAAGAATGAATGAAAAAGGAGAGAGAGAAGAGACATGGTGAGAGTGAGGGAGAGGCAGGCGGTTAGACAGACACTCTGCCCAGTGGGGGAAGAAGCTCTGTCAAGTGATGAATGTCAGTGGTGAGCTGTCAGAGCACCGGCTGGGTGATGCTGAATGCAGATGCAGGAAATAAGTCTCACAAAAAGCACTGGTGAACTCCTGCTCTGTGAAGTTCACACAAAGTGTGCACGGATAGTGAATACTACTTCCCAAATCCTGCTTGGCATTTCATAGACGACTGAAAGCCGCTATGCTAAATTTGAACTTTGCAATCAACCCACATTTGAGTTGCAGTGGGGTTTTAATACTTGCAAATTTGTTGACGCATGTGACAGGAGGCCCCTAATGAGCTATATAATTTGGTTTTATTCTGTGAAGGGAAGGACAGTTCATTGGCTGAAGGTGTCCTCAAGTTGTCCATAGCTCACATCTCCATCAAACGCTGGCACCTGTTTGTCAATCATGATGGTCATGCCAGCCTCCTGTTGGCCCTGGGAAGAAGAGAAGAGTGAGTATGTCGTGCATGACTTAGAATAAGCAATGAATAAGCAATACGTTTATGTTTGTTCCTAAACCTTTGGCATCTTGCAGTTTGACTGGTGCATAACCTTAGCACTGGGTACTAGAGCAGAATCTGCAGGTCTTTGTATTTCGATTTCTTTAGTATTTCGCAGTGTAGGGTTTCCCAGCCTGGATCTGATCTTCACAGACTATGTGGAATACAGACTTTTCTCAGATCAAACTGTGTGTTAATTTGGCATAATTGAAATCTTAGGCCACATTGCAGCTGATACCATATGAATTATAAGAGGCTAAAATCAACACATTTCTCAAAAAATACTGAGGCATGAGTGTAAAGTAGGAGGGTGGGGAGGGGTTGTAATTTGCCTCAATAATCAAAACCCCCTTAAATGGGTGGAGACCTCAACCACCCCACCCAATGTTCAACCAAAAGATACGCCCTTGTACTGAGGCACAATTACTTTTTATTAGAAAGGTACAAAATTGTTATAACTTAACGTAACTTTATTTGCTTTAAATGTCTCCTTTTTACTTGCTTACAGTAACTGTCATAAATCTGCAACAGGTAGCCATTAATCAATTAATTTAAATTAGCTGAATGCAGCCAGTAAAGCATTTATTTGTATTTGTTAACTCACTTTATATTTTAAAAAATGTATTATTTTTACTATTACATTCCAAACACACATATCACAAAACACTTGAACAAAAATAACGTCAGTAAAGTTCAGCTACCTAGCTCTAGTGATCAGAACATAGATCTAAGAAAAAAGACCCTCATATCAATGGTATATCCCCAAAACCACTTTCCAAACCACTGAACCTTTTTGGGTCACTCGGGGTCCGGAGCCTATGCCAGAAGGTATGGGCACAACCCAGGATGAGGGCCCAGCCCATCACAGAGCACACTCACACCTATGGGCAATTCAGTTACTCCAATTAGCCTCAGCATGCCTTTGGACTGTGGGGGGAAAACCAGAGCAGCCAGAGGAAACCCCACGACAACATGGGGAGGACATGCAAACTCACACACATGTGAGACATAGAGATTTGAACCCGGGTCAGGGCAGTGTGAGGTAACAGTGCTAAATACCACACCACCATGTCACCCAGCTACAAAGCCACAGCTGGCATATGGTCAAAGTTTGTGAAACCAGAAAACACAACAGTTTAAAAAAAGACCAGACTGGCCAATGCTGATCGTCATCCAAAATTCTGCAGCTGTTTTCTACTTTTCAAACTTGGTTTGATTTTAAGATGAGGCGTTTGCTTCAGTTTCTCCTTTTGGACATGTTTGTGCGATGATTAAGCCGAAAAGTGAAAGTGGTGAAACACAAGCCATCGTTATGTTCCCAAAATGCACCAGTCAGCTACACCAATCCAGTAACCTGGCCACGCAGGTCACTACCGCTGCTGTCAAGTTTGTAACGGAAGAATCAGCTGTCACATGACTGACCCAATCAGCTCTGAAAAAGAACGCATTCATCATTATTTTAAACTGAGGGTACTTTAGGGAAATTCGTGACTCATGTTTCATGCCATAATTCTTATCCTTCAAGACCAGCAACTGCCAGTTCAAGCTAAAAGAATTATGCAGTCAGAAGCCACTCCATAAGGTAGACCTCCCCTTCTCCGTAAGGTAGACCTCCCCTTCTCCCTTTCTAATGCAGTAGAAAGCATCCATAATTATTACAACAACCATTATAATGCAGCTTGGATGCTTTGTAAAGCACTATGAAGGTATCTATTGTG
This sequence comes from Mormyrus lacerda, assembly GCA_015163995.2. NCBI lineage: Eukaryota > Metazoa > Chordata > Actinopteri > Osteoglossiformes > Mormyridae > Mormyrus > Mormyrus lacerda. The sequence continues at coordinate 17,519,966 of JAABNX020000017.1, read as the reverse complement.
CATTATAGATGAGAAATGAGAGCTTAATTGGAGCTTTTGAAGTATTGTAATCAACACTGTAATTCCTTATGGCTAGCAACAGAAGATGTTGTAATGCTTTTTTAATTCGTATACCAACCATTACGATACATTATGTAGGGATCAATGGAGCATTATAACAGTAAGCTTCATTCGAGCTTATGAAGTATTATAATCAACACAATAATTCCTCATGTCGATAGAAGATGCTGCAATGCTTTAGATCGACCATTATTTTGCATTATATATTCTTTGTAATACATTACGAAGGTGTTTATAATGCATTATAGATGAGAGCTTTGAGTGAAGTGTTACTATTCAGACTATAATATTTCAAGCACTGTGTCTTGGGGGTGTCTGTGTTTATTTGTTGGTGGTGCTGCCTATAGTGTAAAACACTTGTAAATAAGATAATAAACGTGCAGACATTTCATTTTGTTTTTATTTTATTCAGCAGCAACTGTTACATTTGCCATAAAGCAGTTTGCATCAAGCTCATTTTGTGACAATCACCTTGCATAAAACCCAATAGTATGTTACTTGCTAAAGTACCCTTGTTATCATACATGCTAGGAAGTCAGAAGACAGCTGAGACACAGTTGGCATTAATTAACAGCAGAAAAGCATAATGGGCTCAAAATTTGGTATTTCTGTATCCTAGATTAATTCTGGCTGACAGGACGAAGAAGACAATTTAGCTTCGGAAACTAATTAAGCTCATGTTGGAACTGCATCATTGGAGATAACCAGTAGAGAATTATATCTGATGCAAGGTAACAATGTTACCTTTGTTCTGTCAAATGAGTTCTTTCAAAACATAATTTTGAGACATCTGTTGTTAGCTTTCTCCAAGCAAGGCACACAGCATTATGCAGCTACAAATCAAGGAAAACTTTATTTAAAAGGACTAACTCTCATGTCCCCAAATGGAGGAGTTTAAGTACCTCGGGGTCTTCTTCATGAGTGGAGGAAGGATGGAGCGGAAGATCGACAGGCAGATCGGTGCGGCATCAGCAGTGATGCGGGCGCTGCATCGATCTGTCATGGTGAAGAAGGAGCTGAGCCAAAAGGCGAAGCTCTCGATTTACCAGTCGATCTACGTTCCTACCCTCAC
>JAABNX020000017.1:17471206-17492644 GCA_015163995.2 Mormyrus lacerda | reverse complement strand
GAGCTAGATAAGATTTTAACAACTCTAAGCTATTAGTTAAGTTCTCCCCAAATGAGCTTGATGGGCCGAATGGCCTCATCTCGTTTGTAAATTTCTTATGTTCTTATGTTCATAGGTTGAGGACATTGATAGCCTATCAGACTGGGTCTCTGAGGAGATCATGTTCTGTTTGGACAATTCCATCCCCACTAGAGACGTCCGCTGCTACCTTAACAACAAACCCTGTGTCACCAGCAACCTGAAGGCCCTACTCACCAAAAAGAAGAAGGCCTTTAGTCAGGGGACCACGCAGAACTCAAGAGGGTACAAAGAGAACTGAAACCCAGACTCAAGGAGAGTGAAGGCACCTACAGGGAGAAACTAGAGGAGATACTGGAGAAGAAGAAGGTCAGAGACGTGTGGAAGGGCATGAGGAGATCACCAGCTTCCAGAGTTATGGAGGGGTACAGCTGAGGGGGGTCTACGACAAGCTAATGACTTAAACCAGTTTTTTAACAGAATTGACTCTAGCTCCCCTGCCCCCACTGCACCCCCCACTGCTCCTCTATGCCAAAACAGCAGAACACTCTCACATCCCCCACAGCCCACCACCCCAGTCACCCCCACTCCTTTCTAACACACTCTATAGGCTTTACTTCACCCCCTACCCCTGTTGTGACACCCACAACAGACTCTACTTCAGACTCTGCCACATCCTCCCGCCCGCCACACTGGACTCACAGCCAGCCAGGTGAAAAGACAGCTGGAAAGGCCGCTGGACCAGATGGCATCAGCCCTCATGTGGTGCCAGGTTCCAGAGCCCAGGAAGGGACATCCTGTGCCACCAAACGGGTACAGGCCCATAGCCCTACCCTCTCACGCAATGAAGGTGATGGCTGGTCCTGTCATACCTCAGGCCACTATTGAACTCATCACAAGACCCTCTGCAGTTTGCATACGTAACCCATGTAGCTGTGGAAGATGCAATAACATATCTGCACCAGAAGCCATACTCCTCCCTGGACAGACCCAAACCCACAGTTAACATTATGTTCTTTGACTTCAGCAGCGCCTTCAATACCATCCAATCAGTTTGTGATTCTTCAGGGTTGTGTGTCTGACCTCCTGATAAGTTACATCGGGCCCCCAGGGCACTGTGCTCTCCCTTTGGGCCCCCAGGGCACTGTGATCTCCCTTCGGGCCTCGAGGGCACTGTGCTCTCCCTTCGGGCCCCAGGGCACTGTGCTCTCCCTTCGGGCCCCAGGGCACTGTGCTCTCCCTTCCTTTTCACCTCCTGTACTCCAGACTGTAAGTACTGCACTGAGTCCATGTCACCTGCAGGAATTTTCCAATGACAAGACCATAGTTGGGTGTGTGGAGAGTGAACAGGAGGACAAATACAGGGACCTGGCCAATCGCTTTGTGAGGTGGTGTGGGGGGAATCAGCTACAGCTGAACGTGACGTAGACAAAGGAGATGGTGGTTGATTTCAGCAAGAATAAGTCCCCACCCTCTCCAGTCTGCATTGGTGGGACAGATGTGGGAATCGTGACATCCTACAGGTATCTGGGAATTCAACTGGACAATAAGCTGGAATGGTCCACCAACACTAGGATGCTACTGATGTTTTATCAGTCTGTTGTTGCGAGCACCATCTTCTCTGCTATGGTGTGCTAAAGAGCATCAAAGCAAAGGAAGGCAGCAGACTGAACAAACTCATCCGGGAGGCTGAGTCTGCTGTCGGCTCCAAGCTAGTTAGTGTGGGGGAGGGGGCCAGGGGGCAGAATACTGGCGAAGCTGCTGGCAGTTATGGGCAATGCCTCTCACCCCCCCCCCCATAAAACACTAGAGGAACTCAAGAGTAGCTTCAGCAACCGACTCATTCAATCCTGCTGCATTAAGGAACGATACAGGAAATCATTCCTGCCCAGTGCTATTAGCCTCTATAATCTATCTATCTATGATATACAGCAAATAAGGATGGGATGTCAGTCCATAGCAGGACACACACATGCACCAGCTATGGGCAGTTCAGAGATGCCAATTTTCCTAACATGTTTTAGCATTACAGGAAGAAACTGGGGTTCAGAAATTGGTTTGGCATCGATTCAGCTTCAGCCCAAAAGTTCCAGTGACACATACTTGTAGCCGACAAACTCACAGATTCAAAAGAAGTTTTATTTTGCCCGTTCTAAAATGACGATAAGAGTCACGTGATGAGAGATCACTAGCACATGCTCTTTACTTGCACCCTGTGAGCTGGATCCTGTGGGGATTTTGGGCAAACAAATAGACAAAAATACATGGACATTGTATTTTGAATGACTTTGTGATGCTTCTATGCGGTTTTATATGCCTTTGCTGTTGTTTATGAAGCTAGGCTAATTCCATACCTTCTTTTTCTTAAAATTCTGATTAGTGTTTGAATGATACTGAATGGTTTAACTGTGCTTCAAACGTGCTGATGTACTGCCACAGAATAAGTCAGACATTTGTGTTTGTTTATGAGGTGATTTCAGTATTCTCCTGCTCATATTCAATAAGCCAAACCTCAATAATCTCAACGGTTCTTAGCACGTGGAAACAAACATGACCACTTCACGTGTTACTAATAATAAACCACACATTGTTAGGTATGTGAAATATTAACAAGTGGTTTACTTTTATTTAACTCAAGAGGAGACACATGCTTGACTACACAGTGAACAGAGTATGATAACAGTAGAGTTTATATTGTCAGATCTTTTCTTGCCTGTCAAATGCCTACAGATAGTAATTTGTCCAGTACTTATGCATGTACCACCCACTGACTTTTAATAGTATCACACTGTGTTTTGGTGAAAACCAACTGAGTGTTGTTGAGGTGGGGGAAGGGTTTTTTTTGTTGTTGCAGGAATCAGAACTTTGCTCAGTTACTGGTAAAGATTAGCTTCGCTTTAAAAGCCATCTGACTGTCAGTTGCAGTAGAGGATTCTCCATAAAGCTGTGAGGCACGTCTCAGAATGTGGAAGTCAAATAAAGACGCGACTTGGAGGCCAGCCAGCATCACTCGGCAGAGCATTCAGGACACCTTTCTCTACTGCACCGGTGACATGGCCGAGTTCCGGAAACTCATGGATGGTATGTGAGATAGTCGTTTTATATAAGCCCATAAAACCCCGAAAAGCCTGTAAAAAAGTACTTAGGACAGATTACATGAAACATAAGCAAGAAAAGTGGTTCCAAGTATATTTTAAATAGAATTCATTATTTTCGCACGATGATAGCAAGGAAGATTGCATAACAGTGTATGCCTCAGACTGGACTATCTATCTATTTTAATAAAAATAAGAATAATAACATAAAGATAATTGTGTTTTTGTAGTGACTGCAGGGAAATATACAAAACCCACCGACAACATTAACACCCTATAAACTCACATGACCTGCTCTTCCAGTCCTTTTCAGTCCTTCATTGTGATCAGATCAGCTTCAGTCAATCCAAAACTTACAAAAACTACATTTCCTGATACCGTATGTTTGAAATAAATTTCCTCGCATATGAGGGTTGCAAGCCTCAGTGCTAACAGATAGAGTGTGTGAGAGTTCCGTCCAAGCATCGCTTCATGAGGCGTCTCTCTGGTGAAGTTTGAATGCAGGAGGAGGTTTGCAAGGTTCTAAAAGTGAGGCGAGTGGAACATTACAAACAAGCAGTCTGGCTTTTGTGAAACAGAACAGCAGGAAAGGGCTTGTCAGGAAAGGGCTGTTTTTAAAAAACAGTAGCTCAGCAGATAAGAATGTTTCCTTCTTGCGGTGAGGCTCAGTTGCCTTGCAGTGGCCTTCTGAAGCGGCCTTGTAAATGGTATTTCAATAAAATACCAACCTTCGTCACAAATAGATACAATGTAGTTTCTTGCACTTAGAGACAAACATATCAGATCCTGGCCCACACTGGTGAAAAAGACACTCTTTGCTAAATGACATTCAATAAAGAAAATAAGAGCGTTTTATTTATTAAAACTCCATAGCTCCTCATTGCTCCTAAGTCAGGATTGATCTACCCGATTGTCACCAACCAAATGATATTACAACATATTACGGTGATTCTTACTGATAGATGTGTTTATCACCAAAAAGGAAAACACTGTTAATTTGCCATGTCAGTTTCTACACAAGGATAAATGTGCTCCTTCACCTCGATGTTCCTCAGAAAAGCCCTTTGCGATGCAGTTGGTGGAATGGAGTCTCCGCGGCATGGCACAGGTCATCATGGCGGACAACCCCCTGAGCGGAGTCCTGGTGCTGGCCGCCCTGCTCATGGAGAGCCCCTGGCAGGCTGTGCTGGGAATTCTGGGCTTGCTGGCATCCACCTTCACTGCCATCATCATCGGGCTGGACAGGTGCCAGGCGTCGTGCGGTGCTGACTTCTGCGCAGTAGCTAAAGCCGAAGCTCCGCCATAGCTGGCAGAGAGAGGCATGTTAATGCCCACAGCCCAGCCGCTATAGCTCTCTGAATAGAGATTTCATTTTACTATATATGCCATGTTTTTGGAAACACAAGGGGTGATATGGCAGCTCAGTGGGTTTCATACCTCCTGCTCTGGCTGTTTAATTACCTTACATATATAAAATAAAAGGCATCTACAGTAGAGATGCGCGGATGGCGGGTAATAAAAAATACATTTTAATTAATTTCGGGTGGGTCGCGGGTGGATGAGATCAATCATTAATGATGCAAATATCAACTACATTTTCTAAAATACGAACATGTTTTAAATGCATTTTTCATCAGGCAGACAGTCGCTAATTTGCGCTCTCGTTTTTTAAAAAAAAACGTGCGTGGCGGGAAGAGGGGGGTTCATTTCTTAAAGCAGAAATGGAGGCGAAACAGATCCGAGAGAGACTAAAAAAGGCAGGATTAAAAACAAAACAAAAGGAAGGAGCGCTGTGTGGGAGCGCTATAGCGAAGTGGTTAACGAGGATGAATCAAGTGCAGGGTATGTAATAGAAATGCGCGGATGGCAAACCTGAGTGTCACAAAGTGCGTGCATTTGTTATTATGAGCCATAGTACTTAACTAATATAATTTTTAATATAATATGCTTTATGGCAGTCTGTTTGTTCCTATCCCAGGGGTGGCCTGGTGTCCCGTCCAGCCTGCCCTGCCTGTCTGCTCCCGGCGTTTCCTTTGAGTGCGGCTCTAAACTAGCCGTGCCTTGAGCTTCTTAGGCTTACCTCTCGTTTACCTTGCGTTTGATCCCTTGTTAGTCTGAGAAATTAGCATCTCCCAGTCCCGTGCTCCCTGTTCAGCCATTGTTACGTGTCAGCGTTTGTGCACCCGTCCTGTCTAAACTAATAAACACCCTTATGTGGGCTCTATTAGAACGCAGACTGCATTTGGGTCCTGCGTTTTGATGCCTGTAATATCGATATGCATTTTTTACGAGACTGATGGAGAGACAGTCCCATTCACAACCTGTAACAGTGGCATTACGACATACACTGACATGACTGCACATGCGCATGCAGGAAGCATGGGGGGTTGAGTCAGACACTGGCACGGGCTTGCTTTGACGCCTCATAATGCAGGGGATCGGGAGCCATATGCTGAGGCCCACAAGCTGCTGGGTATTTTTAACAGAGTAAGACAATATGAATCTGATTTTACCCAAACGGGCCGATCGTGTAAAACCGAAAAAGTGCATTACAAATATACCTGTAACTGGCATGTTGCAAATACATTTTATACTTGCGCTACAGAACAAAGGAAGAAGCATGTGAGTTTTGCATGTTGCGTGACGAACCGGCATCCGCTGAGTTTCCTCTACAGGCATCAGACCTTCTGCCATTCAGAACCGCCTGTATGCTTGTTACATATTATCTGCTTCACTTGTACGTCACTGCGGACTAAAGCATCTGCAAAATAAATAAATGTAAATGCAGCTGAGAGTGAATGAATGAATGGACTTGTCCTGAGCTAGCCCTGTCTTGTAATCTTCCTCTAAGTTACCAAGTATTATTAATATCAGGTGAATCGTCTTCAAATTATTTCAACAGAGTGATAATTTTGGCGTCCCCTCTCTGAGTGTCCATGTACTCTTGTGTCAGTATCGAGGTGACCAGGGGTCTCCATGGCTGCAATGGGATGTTGGTGACACTCCTCATGGGAGTCTTCAGCTCCAGCGGGGACTGGCACTGGTGGTTACTGGTGCCTGGGTGCCTGGCTGCAGCCACATGGTGAGTCACTCCAAGCATATCTGCAGACACAGATGAAAATTAATAACAAAAAGGTTTTCACACGAAAGTTGTTACATTTGTCAACAATGCATGCATGTATTTCTGGTTTTGCTTTGTTTTCTTGATGTTTGTCTTTGTTAAGTTGAAGCTGTGCACACTGGGTTACCCTCCGTGTACAGAGGTGGAATCTTCCGGATCAGAAAGTACAAACCCAGACCAAGATTTTGTTTCAACCAACCAGTTGAGTATAATGAGTCATATTCAGAGAGTACTCTGAATGGCTGGTTGGCTGTAACAAAATCTTGGTCTGGATTTGTACTTTCAGGACCTGAACATTCCACCTCTGTGTGTGTGTCCTACCTCCAGCACATTCCTCCACGGTGGGCTTAGGCCCCTGCTTGATCCCTGGGACCTGCCCGTCAGTGTGTTCCCCTTCAACACCGTCATCCTGCTCTACCTCTCCTGTACCGGCAGCACCAACCCCTACTTCCCTCACCACCCCGCTGAGAGCCCGGTGGCACCTGAGCATAGCAACAACACGCGTCTCCAGGGTCTGCAGGTCAGAGAAGGGGAGAGTGTCGGAGGGGCTTCTTGGAAAGGAAAGAGGGAAGTAGAAGTCAAGCAATCTGCCAGCATGAAAGACAAAGGATGAAAGTCCAAGAGAAATGTTAACAGTGGCAAGAAGTGCCTTTGAGGACTTAAGGGAATTTTGAAAGCACCAGGTTCAACATGCTTCTGGTCCAGACTCAAGTGCAAGGAATGAAAAACATTCAGGATGAGATATTCCCAAGGTTTAATATACAAGGCCCCACAAAACAGGTGATGGGACATTGCAAATATAAGGACTGGTATCGTATATCACAATACCAAAAAGGATGTATGACCCTTGTTGATAAAGGTATATAACTGCTCAAAAGTCAGCAATTGGGGAAAGGAGACACCAGACTTGAACAGGACACCCCCAAATGAAAATAAGGATTACTTAATTGATTGATGACGTCACCCCTCAGTGTCCCACTGAAATGGGTCACCGTCGCCCATGTTACTTGGCCATGACACAGGACTGGGAGGGGGAGGTACAAGGGCTAGATGCAAACTCAGTTAGCTGATAAGATGTCAGTTATTATGGAAATAATACCCAGGAAGTAAGAATCTGGCGTGCAGGAGTGAATTAAATGGAGGAAACAGTGCAGTCTCACAAGGGCCCGATGACAGCCGCCCCACAGAGAAGAATCAGACTCAGCTCTCAGGCTGGTGGGGAACCTTCACTCCCCCTGTTTGCATCATTTATTATTTAATGGCCTCAGTCAGCAGCCATTAGTGAGATATTCCTCTTCAGAGGCATGAAGTGTGAATTGAGACAAAGAGATGACCTCACCCACGCCATGGGTGGCTGCAGAATGCTCTCTCTCTGCTTTTCCTCACGTGGAGCTTCACCCATTTTCCTCTACCTCCATTTCCAGATTCTGATGTAGTTTCTTAGTTGATGCTATTACCCAATCAGATTGGCTTTGCCAAAGGTCACTGCCACAGTCACTGGCCACCTTCAGCTTATGATTCCCTGTCTTTTGTCACTACCACCATCACGCATCCCTCTCTATCGCTGTATCTACTGACTGTGCCTCTGTTTCTCTTACCTTCCTCATAATTTCAGTGTTTTATTAGATGATTGTATTTACAGTACTGCGCAAAAGTCTTACACAGACAAAGAAAATGTTGCTTAAATGCTCTTGATGTTGGTGTAAAATGATGTTCCTATGCCTGTCACAGTGTGTCAGCTTAGCCGTTTCCAAACCTCAGCTAAAATCACCCCATTATTTCCAGTAACCATCCAATACACCCATGGATTTTTTGATTCGACCCCAAGCACACCTTGTATAGCTAATCAATATCTCCATGACTCTTTAAAATGAATTAACTGAGCTGGGGATGAAATTTAATAAATTAATGGAATGGCTGGGGTGGCCCTGAGGATAGGTTTGGGAACTGAAGTGGTGTTCATCTAGTAATCCAACATATCAGTAACTTTTTGGAGAACAGAAGAAATCTTTACTAGCTTTTATTCTGTTGCTCTTAATTTGCAGATGTTCTAAAGCTGCATAGTGTTTTTTGTTCTGAGCAAAAATGCACTTTTTACTATCCAGATAAACAGCTTTAAACATTTCTTTTGACTGTCTTACTTTTGCAGAGTACTGTATATTTAATAATAAAAATAATAATAATAATAATATTTCTAACTTCCAGCAAGATGTTGAAAAGTCATGTGAGCTGGGACTGTTCTGTTATTAATCCTGCCTGGAGCAGTTACAAGAAATATTATGGGCTGTCACAGAGAGGTATTTAATTTATACTGTTTCCGTAGAAGCCGCTTCTGGGTATACTGATGGAGCATGTAGAAAATTGTGGTTACAAAACTGAAACACAAAGGCAGGAGAAAATTTCCAATAGAGCTGTTTAATATTTAATCGTGATTGAAGAGAACCTTACACAGTAATCAACACCAACGTTCCTTTGCCAAGCTTCCGGCTAAGTCAGTCTCAGTCCTCTCTTACCACCCAGTTTCGTTCCAGGCAGTCACTCAAGGTTTCCTCAGCTGAAATTATTATGGTTGCGAGGAAAGATCAGGGTGCCCCAACCACTCCCCATACATCCTACCAGATGGCCCTTATCAGTCTGAGGTAACACCCATTACTAGGGGTTGCTAGAGAATCTGACCTCAGATATTTGTCCGTATCAAATATTTCACACATTTCTTTCCACAAGATCTTGTCTTACAGATGGGTCAATCCTTGCAGTCAGGTTAATATGCAGAGAATTATAACTGTTGGTTACAATATTCTGTTTACTTGCAAAATACTTACCTGTTGATTACAAAGCAGGTTTATAGCAGGGGTCGGCAATCTTCTTAAAGGAAAGAGTTATTTTGTCCTAAATGTCTGACTTGTGTTTTACAGACAGCCACATTGGGTAGAGAAGGAGGGTTGTGTCAGGGATACAGAGTAAGAAGGACACTTGTGTGAATTCAGGAATGGGAAGCAGCTTTATTTGGAACAGGGCTACTCTCGATAGTCGCTGTGAGGTAGACTCCCACACTAAGGTCTTGGAAAATGAAGTCCAAAATGAAAGACGAAACTCGTCAAAAAACAGGCAATGGTTGGGCAATGTGCGCCGGTGATCAGGGGGCTCAGGCAGGTACCCGGTAGGCAGGCAAAAGTCGAGCAACGTTTGCACAAAGGTAACTAATATTACATCATCGTTTAGCTCTGTAGTGATAATCCTGACCCTCAGCCCTCCTTTCTTGAGTAAAGTATGTTCGGCTCTGCAGTCTCCTGCCCTTCACTCTCCACCTCGCTACTGTAACTACTGACCGAGCAGCGAAACAAATGTACTCAGCACTCCAAACTCAGTTGTAAGTCAGACAAAATATAGTAATATTCTCAAAGACCTAGGAAGGTGTGGTGACAATTTACTACAAAAAGTACATGAAAAAATTAGGAAACCTTGAAGCATACATCCAATCTCGAGTACTGAAGAAAACTCTGGAGAGCATATCATCTGAGCAGAGACGTAATGTTCTGGAAGAGAGTGACCTTTAGGAAGATGCAGTTAAGTCGCAGAGGCGCGCGGTGGACCGCCTAATTCATATATAGCTAAAGAAATATCTAAATGAAAAATAATATTAACCCATAAATAAATAATTCATCTTTACAAAAGTATTATCATAATTACGTTAAGACGTGCGAATGCGGCTATTGTTCTGAGATGAGCCGCAAGTTGCTGACCCCTGGTTTATAGGTTACGAACATACCGGATTAATTAATGATCATGAATGAAAGTAACAGTGATTATCAATACTGACAGTAATTAGTAATAGCGATTGATCAAGTTCTTGGCATGGTGGTGCAGTGGTTAGCGCTGTTTTCTCACACCTGCAGGACCTGGGCTGTGTCTGCCATGGCTTGGTGTGTGGAGTTTGCATCTTCTCCCCGTGTCGTAGTGGGGGTTTCCTCCGGGAACTCGGGGTTAACAAATTACCCCATAGGCGTGAATGGAATGTGAGTGCGTCCTGCGATGGTCGGAGCCCCATCCTGGGTAGGTCTCTGCCTTGCGCCTGAAGCCTCCAGCATAGGGCCCAGACCCCCGTGACCCTGAATAGGAAAGTTGATGAAAGGATTACATTCTTCCTTTGTACTGATCAATTTTAAAATCAGTTGCTTGAGAAGTCTTAGATGGCACTGCTACTGAGTCGGCGTTTTACTTTTCGAGATATCAGATATCCTTTCCAGCACTGCCGCGCTTCAGAGGATTTTGTGATTAATGGTGCAGATGTGTTTCTTCTTAAAGGTGTTGAACGTAAAGATGGCGGAAGCCTGGGCTGCCAGAGTGACAGGGTCTTTCTCTGTGCTCCTCCCTCAGCTCCTGGGGGGGGTGGTGAGGGGTGTGGGCCAGATTTATGCCTGTGAGGAGCTCTGGCCCTCGCTGCTCATCCTCCTGGCTGTGCTCATCTACTCCCCCCTGCTCTGCATCCATGCCTTGCTGGGCTCTGGGGCAGGATTGCTGGCAGGTGAGTGGACTGGGAGTTAGGAGGGGGTCAGCCTGGGTTTGGCGTGCATAGCTTGTGGGTGACAGTGGGGGAGGGGGGCTTTAGTGGAAATGTGAAAACCAGAATATAATGATAATTATTATTGTTGTTGTTATTATTATTATGGCATTTTTCATACATGGAATTCAGCTCGAAGTGCTTCATATACGGGATTGAAACAAAACCAATGAATATTGATACTTCATTAATCCACATGGGGAAATTCTCCTCGCCGCTTTGCCCCATCTTGTTCTCCATGAAGTTTCGTGGTCAAAGTGAACGGCAGCCACCTTGTGATGTCCAGGGAGCTGAGGGTCAAGGGCTCACAGATGTGCAGAGGTCAGATCACAGGCACGGAGGCTTAGAAGATAAAGAAACTGTTCATCCTGTGGCCACCAGGTCCACTAGTGAATAGTGATGACAAGTATGTATTGTCCTGAGGGATCTCGTTGGGTGCAAGGAACATGTGGTACAGAAGATTTCACAGAACGGAGTCAGGTTCTTCAGCTTTACACACTGGGGCAATGCACCACACAGATCTCTTCCAACAGAGTGTTACCAGTAAACTAAAAATATTTCACGCAAAGTATTAAGTACAGAAAATTTTCAGGAGTGAGCTGCCCCAGGGTAGCCATACCAGAAGGATTCTTCAGCATTTCCTATCAGTCACATTAACCCACATGCAAGTGGGAGGGTACAGCTTAGAGCTCAACCAATAGGCTTTTAGCATGTAATATTTATGCAGTTCAATGGGAACCTTTTAATCTTAGCCACTATTTTTCTGTAGTTTTTGCTTGACAACATCAGGACAAGAGTGAATAAGTCATGGGTGGGAGGCGGGCTCAGCTGTGGGGGGCAGAGGGATGGATGCTAGCGCTACGGCAAGGGGCAAATCCGTTACGTCGGCCAGCTCTCAAATCAGGTCCAAGCGGTGAAGGTGTAGCGCAGGTATGGGGGCCCCATTGAAAGGGGACGACTTGCCTAAGTGTGGGGGGGGCACTGCGAAGCAGGTGCTGATGTGTGGAATTATACTGTAGAAAAGTTTTACAGGAAAAAGCCACTGAGAAGGTCACCAGGACTTTTAACAATCATTTGTTGAAATACAAAGGGATTCAGGCTTGGAAGACTCCTCCCCCATCTGCCAAATATGGGGGTAGACCTTGGGGCGGGACGATGACCTCATACCCCTCGAGTCTCCGCCCTGGCTCCATGTGTGTGGAGTTTGCATGTTCTCCCCGGGTCACTGTGGGGTTTTCTCTGCGTTTTCTGGTTTCCCCCCACAGTCCAAAAACACACTGAGGTTAACTGGAGTTGCCACATATTCTGTAGGTCCTGGATGGCATGTGGCATCCTGTCCAGGGTAACTCCCGATCTTGTGCCCATTGTTTCCGGGTTAGGCTTTGGTCTGCTGCAACAGAAGATGAATGGATGATGTCAAGCCTTTACATTACCACAGAACGGGAGTAATAAACTGAAGGCAAAGCATAAAGTGAAGTTAGATCGACAGGGTGATTTGACAGGGCCTTCTATATGCTTGCTAGGATGAGGAGACCTGCGTTCACCCTGAACAAAATGGGATTTTAACTACCAGAGCAATATCCTGCACTCAGGGCTGGATGAGACAGATAGCGAGCTCAGGCGATTCCAAGCCCGTTGATGACTCATCACCACAAGGTCATGCTCCCTGGATCTTACAGCCCGGGTGCCTGGTGGCATGGAGTTGGAACGCTTCCCCTGGCACACGCAAACAGAAAGCCAAGGCACGACTATGTACGGAGAATGTTTACCACAGGGTCTTCAAGGGGACAGATAAGACAATTAGCATCTCATAAAACCGCTAGCTATTTGAGATTTGGAGTAATAAATGAGGGAACACGGAGGCTACGGGTAGGTGGCTAATCATAGACACACTTTTGGAGACTTGGACGCAGTACATACACACAGTCAGCGTACTCGGGGCCCCAGTTTGGCCACTGTAAACCAAGTCATGGGAATCATGGTGTCTGTAGCTACTTGTCGGTGTCATACGGATTCAGCTCTAAGGAGTAATAATAAGTCAGCGATCACTGACAGTCTACAGTGCGACCTTTCTGGACTTTCTGAGCCAGCTAGCGTGGCCACTCGGGTTGACACACCTGGATATGAGACAACCGCGGATGCGAGTCACCCAGGCGTAAGCACTGAAAGCGTATCACAAAAGCGACTAAAAGCTAATGAAAACTAAAAACTAATTAAATGCAAGCCAAAAAAAAAAAACCATATTTTCAGTTCCTGCAAGGAGCTTTGCCAGCGTCAACAGAGTCAATTGAAGGTAATTAACTATTTTATGAAAAATTAGGACATTTTACTTCTCCCTCCCAATTGCGAGACAGGGCAGGATAAGAGGAATTTATCAGTTCACAGCGGCTCTCTGCCCTAACACGTCAGCTGACAACCGATGGCAGAGACGACCCTGAGTCTTGTGCCTTGGGATTTGTAGAATACAAGAATTTGTAGGAATTGTGCAAGGAATTCAGGGCAGAATTAAGGGTGCATGGATCTGTAGCTATGACAATGGTCTTCATGAAGACAAACTTCTTGAAAAATGCATTAGAGTTGCGATGGTGATGTAGGTCATTGACATTGCAGCACAAAAATGTATACAACCATTTGGAGAGCAGTAAGGGGTACCACTTATCAATAAGGCTCCCTGTTGCCACTTGCAAATGGTAGTGGCTCGTTAATAAAAAGAAAACTGTGGTATAACTTGTTTAAAATTTTTAATTGATAATTTACAAAGTGTTACAACTTAATTATTATCCGGATTATATATACATTTAGCTATCTGGCACACCTTTTTGCACAGTAGCACAAAATTAACACAGAAAATACATAAAATAGCGTTGGGTCCAACATAAAAAATAAGTAAGCAGTAACACAAAATACTTTTTTCTGCATATATTGAATTCCAAATAAGGTGGAGTCATTATGATAGAAGCGTTTCCATCCGTGCTGGGAGCTGATGAGATGAAAACACTGCACTAATGACACGAAAGCTTGGGTGACTCAGACCATTTGCCTGAAAAATGACAATTGGTTCAGTGAGTCACAGTGGTTTGGGCCAGTTCACATTCTGACCAGGGCAGCAAAAACTCACTATTGTTCATCAACTGGATCCACTGTGCCACAGACATAACCATGTTGTTGGGGGATATGGCACATGATACTGGTGGGGACGCTGGTATTCAGTGAAATTAATGTACAACATGAGTAGTGATGCACTCGGGCTGCCAGGTGTGTTTTAAGGTCTGATCATTTTAACAAGTCCCCAGAGCTCCAGTAGCCATGATCACACTGTGTTTGAGGCTGATCTGGGTTCTAGGTTACATGCAGTATAAATTGTTCAGACTTTGGCCCCCAAGCTTTGATGAGGTAATTCTTACAGCAATGGATGTCAAACTAGTAAGAGCTGGTGAAGTAGCATGAAAAACATGTGCCGCCATGTTTTTTTAATCCACTGTAAGACAAACAATTGTATCTAGGGCTATCCCAAACTTCCCTCCAGGGATTAATATAGTTTCATTTGCCACTTTCCATCCATCCATCCATCCAGATAGATAATCTAAACAACACTTTTACTGGAAATAACTATGCAGTGCACACGAATGCAGGGAGGTTAACGCAGTGTACCCTGAATATATGTAAGCGTACAAGGGCAGTGTGTGGCTCAGTGGGC
The DNA here is from genome assembly GCA_015163995.2 of Mormyrus lacerda. Classification (NCBI taxonomy): domain Eukaryota; kingdom Metazoa; phylum Chordata; class Actinopteri; order Osteoglossiformes; family Mormyridae; genus Mormyrus; species Mormyrus lacerda. The sequence continues at coordinate 17,478,152 of JAABNX020000017.1, read as the reverse complement.
TCTGTGTATGTATCCGGTTCATGTCCAGCCTCAGCATGTCTGCGAGCCCTTGAGAAAAGCCCTTAACCACCAGCTCCCTGGGCGCTGCTATGGGTGGCTGCCCTTCACAGCCAGCTTGCTCTCACCTGCAGAGAGGCGTAAATTTCCCCACAGGGATCACTTACTATTGTATTTAATGCAAGATGTAAGATTGAAAAACATAAAAACAAGTAGGTCACCTAACATAAAGGCAGGCACTTGTTGATAAGACTGTGTGACTTAGAGGTCACACACGATCAGTTTATTGATGCCCTTTATTATCTAACCCATCTTGTATACCTCACAGGGATACATTTCACATACGCGCCGCAGCTTAAAATGCAATACTGCACATATCCTGCATGTCAGAAACCTGAACGTGCACTGAAGAGAGTGCTTGGAGTTTCCATTACTGCCCATCATCTTAATGCCTTTTAAGAGGAGGGTAAAGATACTACGGGCAATGCAACTGTTCCGCAGATGTTTGTTTTACTTTTTGTATGCTGATTTGATAAAAAAAAAATTGTACAGAGAATGCTAAAAATCTTTTTTGGGCACCTCTCACCTCCGGTGGATGTTTGTAATACCAAAAAAAAAGTGGTATTCGCCTAAATTTCCACAGTCCTCTTAAAAAGTATTTTAGCTGACCCTGCTGATGCCTTACCAAAGTACCCCATTCAGTACTTGCAGTTGATTTAGAAGAACATGCACACCCGTGTCCGGGCAAGAAAGTGCATGTTATGAAGCGAAACAGAACAACTACCGAAAGGAGGCTATGAGAGCCGATCTCAGGCATTCTCTGTGCGTCCTTTAGCTTTAGCGCGTTGTCAGGTGACAGCAGCGAGCACATTCTGGCTGACAGTTGGAGACGCCGCCTCGCTGTAACTTGTGAGGCTGTTTGGGTGTGGATGAACAGCCTCCGTTTTGACTACAGCAACCAGAACTTTGTTTTTCCCAACCACACTTCAGGGCTCTCAGTAGCAGTTCGCTGCACTTGGCTGTATGCCGGTCTCTCAGGTTTCAATGGGGCCCTGGGCTGCATGGCTGTTGGGGGGCTGTTCTTCACCTTCAACTGGAAGATCCTCCTTCTGTCCATCACCAGTGGTGAGTGAGAGAGACCAGTCCTGTCGCATCTGTGCCCACGTCTCTCTTCTCCTTCAGCTGCCACGGCAAGCTGCCTCACACACTAGTTAAAGGCATTGATGTCCACCTATTCCTGACCATTCTCTGTGCAGCCTATAGCTGCAATGCCTTGCCCGGTGACAGCAGTGAGCACATCAGCGACCAGATCTGATGCTTAGTAAGCTCCAATTTATTTACGCTATGTAAATGTAGCTCGGTGACCATGCAAATTTGCACTACCTATCATCATGGTAGACTATCCATTTACCCGACCGTGCTTTAGCGGACATTGATATAGTGGATAAAAATGACCATGTGTGGTTTTGCTTTTTAATCACAGGCAATAGCCAAACAACAAAGCCACACATCGATTTGTGCCTCTAAAATCTAAATCTATTACCGTATGCGATTGTTTTTTTTTCACAGAAAGTCAAAATATATTTGCAAATACAGCACCATCACTAAAAACAAGGTATTGGACATATGCTGAAAATTTGAACACAAAATAGTCATACTATTTGCAAAATTCATTTGTTTAATGCCATAAAAGACACTGAAAAAGAGAAGTGTAAATGACAGACGTTTGCAAAAAAAGGTTCCTGAAATGAACCGTTAAATGAACTGAAAACTCACTTTCATTTTGACTGGACAGAAGCTTAATTCACATTTTCCTTTAACACCCAGTTTTATTTGTACTGTACTTTACTTCTACAGTAACATGTCAGAATGAAATTGCAGAAAATCAAATCTGTCAGAAAATGTCACAGATCACCCGTCTGTGGTGATACAAGCAACAACAGCCAAGTGTAAGAAAGGCTGGCAAAGCAAGCAGCTGTATGTGAAGAGGGTGACCTTTCATATCCCTCATTTCTCAGCTTTTCTCTCTTCATATGGAGACATTGCCCTGAGCAACCTTCTGGGAACTGTAAGTAAAGCACCAGGAATCTGAAATGAAGGTTTCATCTATGAATTTGTATATTTGAAATAATACCTTACGTCTGTTACCATGGAACTGGCTACGCTTGACTAACCAGATAGGGCTGTAAAAAAACAGCAGGGAAAACACCTGTTTCCCTTTTTAACTTGTTCTCCAACTAACCCCAAACACTTCTTGTAACAGGTGGGCCTCCCAGCATGCAGTTGGGCGGCCACGCTGACAATCTCACTAATGCTGCTGCTGACGGCTCACAATCTGTCCTCGTACCGGATCCCCCTTGATCGTGTCATGTTTCCAGAAAAACACCAGCATGCACCAGTCCACCAGGCTGGAGCAGACATGCATAGCACTGATGTGTAGTGGGCTGTTCATACACACATGTACAATAATGGATTATAAGGAACGTAATGACTGCATGGCAGTAGATTCCAGTTGTGGATATTAAAGCACCTCCTGAGAAACTTTGCACAGTTTTGGGTCAAGAAATGCTGCCGATTCTTGTAGTACCACACCCCTGTTCCCTGCTACCCAAGGGCACTATTAGCACTAATGTTTTAAAATTATTGGCTGTCCCTGAATTATTACTGAGTTCCATTCTGAGAATGAGACTGGGAGAAGTATGTAAGGCTGGGATAGGCCCGTTGCCATACAATATTTTCCCACAGCAACTGTTGTGCGGTGTGGTTAAGGTGCACTAGTTAGAGTAGCACTGCTAGACATTCAGCGCCGGAAATGTATTTGTACATACATTTCCTTAGTTCTTTTTCTCGAACTTCGGTCATATATGCGAGTTGCTGTAAGCCGCATAGTAAGTCAGGGACGATCGGCAGTGCTCAGTTGACTATAACCAGGAACACAATATAGCGTTATGTGAATTAATTCATATGCACTTTTCATATTGCTATTTGAACAGCAGTACTACATGAGTCTAATGCATATGTGGTCATGTGAAATTTAGACACCATTTAATGTGAGCTAAATTTCTGTTAATGACTTTCCATGTTGTGGTCAATGGAACCTGCGCCCCATAAAATGGGGGTGATTCTGTTACAATTGTATGTTATTTTGAGACGTACTGATTATGCAATGTATGAAATGGATAACACTGTATAACATCACATGTTTTCATAAGCTGTTAATTCAAATTAAAATGGAACCTCCATCCTACCTGTGTGGTAGACCTACCTGACACACAACATCCCAGGTGTGATTCATCTGGAATTCTTGCTCATGCTTTCCACCTAAGCGGCACTAACGCATAACCGACGACCTTCAGCCAGTGAGCTAACCTGTCTCCAGGTGGCATTTCCACTGAACCTGCCCGGGTTTACATGGTGGTCTGACTATCAGATGTTTGCTAACAAACCCTGCCCCCAAAACTGGCTCAAGGGCTGTATTACAGCACTCCCCTTCAGAGCATGGTATTTTAGATTTTCTTAATCTCTTGCAAGGCCAGTTATTAGCAGTAGTAGTAGTATAGCTTCTGCCCACAGACCAGCCAGATAACTTGTCGGATTTAAAGTAGTCTGGGCTACTGTAAATGTAAGTAAACGAAGATACATTCCATTTAAATTGGGGCAATATAAATCCTACAAGTTATCTAGCCCAGAAAGAAATCCTGCTTTGGGATACAGGCCACTGGGGCCTTTAATGGACATTATCTTTGTTCACTTTCGTTTGGCCCAGACTACTTTAAATCGACAATATATCCGGCTAAGCAAAAATGACCTGTTTTCGTGATAGAAGCCCCTGATCATCAAGGGATCCTAACAGAAGCTCGACTTATAAAGCTCTGTGGATGGCCGAAGTACGAAAACCCCCTGCCATATGTAGTAAGGTCATTTCCTAACTGTGGAGAACAGCGTAACATCGTGCCCTTGTTTATATACGCAACGCCGTAATACGCTATATTGTGTATTTGCGCCGCTGCATCTTAAACCGCGGCAGTATACCGCCGAAGGCTATTGGCTTTATCGTGCATTGCAGCAGATGTCCAGGTCGTATTGCCGGTTTTAATGCTTTTTGCTGTTTAAAAACGGCAATTCGCACCAACTCCATGCTCTGCAGCAGTACCACGACAATAACAAAGAGAATAGCGACACTCTCAAAGTAAAAAATACAACTTTAAAGGCATATTTTGGCTACCCGGAACAAGAATTCCAAGTATAGTCACACTGTCTTGAATCACTGAGTCATTATTTGTTCCAGTTCTATATATAAAACATACGCATGTGACAAATACATTCTAATGACCAGTGGTTATGTTAACCGCAGAATCTATTTCCCAGAAATAGGGAAACATCCATGTTTGTGGAAAGATGCCACTGTGATTTCGGCCATCGCGACCGTGGCCGCTACGCCCATTTGCTGGTTTGCATCCATCCCATCGCAGCCCCTTAAAATATTAGTGGTGGTGGCCTGAGATTTAATGAAGGATCGTAAAACGGAACCTTAGGTCCGCTTTTCAAGCGATCGGACATTCAGCAGGAGATGGGTGAGTTCATTTATTCATACTTTTCCCATACTTTTAAAGCGAAACGTTTCATGATTGAAGGCTTCCACGCCGGGTTTCGCCGGATTCGTTGTACAGTTCTAACTAAACAGGTCTTCTAAGCATGTCTCAGCAGGCACTCAACCTGTATTTCGGTGAAATTGCACATGAAATTACAATGGAGGACGATCGCTGCCATAGCAGATTTACCACGATCCCACATGTTCAATCTAAGCTTTCAGTTAATCGTCCGATGTCTCTGTTAATAAAAGAAAGCCGGGCTCGAGCGTTTGTCCCATTTTGAATGATATAGGTCATTATAATGGAGCAGTAAAATTGTGTATCAGTTTAGTGGTTTAAGTTGGTTCCTTGGAGCTTTAACCTGATATAATCCGTGTTTTGAGGGGTAAACACATAGAGTATCATGTTAGCTTGAAAATGAAGATTTGTCCGTTTTGCTTAGAACATAAGAAATTTACAAAGGAGAGGAGGCTATTCGGCTCATCAAGCTCGTTTGGGGAGAACTTAACTAGTAGCTCAGAGTTGTTAAAATATTATCTAGTTCTGATTTTAATGAACCTAGGGTTTTAGCTTGCGCTACACTAGCAGGAAGACTATTCAACATTCTAACTACACGCTGTGTAAAGAAGTGCTTTCTTAAATTTGTTCTCCCGCTAATTTCCACTTATGGCCACGAGTTCTGGTATTTAAACTAATATTGGAATAGTCACTTGGCTGAACAGCATCCAGACCTTGTTTATAACGTTTCTAATAAAACACCCGGAGACTCGCCCGGGTGACTTTCCCAGTCCCGAAAGAAGTCAACAAAAGTTAATTCAGAGGGACTGAACATGATGTGAAAGGTGGTTTGCTAGTTCAATATTTAAAAATAAAAAGTTCGATGCGGAACTTTTTAGCCAAATTCCTTGCTCTGCCAAGCAGTTCAAATATTACGTTTATGTTTCTAAACGAGTCCTTTTATGTGATCATCATTAAGTAAGATATGGCGTCATCCCGGTTGTAAAATTACAGCTCGTAGTCCTCCGATCTAAAGCGAATATGTTGTCTATACTGAGGCAATAAATTAAACTAGAAAATTTTAAACTATTAATTTTAAAGATTAAACTAGAATTGTTTTAAATTGGGTGTTTTTTTAATATGTAGACAAGTGGTCAGGTTCGCAGTTCTCCAGATGAATTTTGATAAAGTAAAAAAAAGTTTACAACGGAAACTGCAGTTTTTTTAACACCGACATTCAACAGGAAATGTGAGCTGTTCGGGTACGAGCATGGGCTGCATGAGAAATAATGGCAAGTGCAGAGCGCTAAGGTTGTATGGTATAAGGCGAGAAATACTGAAGGGGAAAGCACCTCGACAACAACATTTTATCTATATATATATATATATATATATATATATATCATTACATGCAAACCTTTTTGTATTGCGATGTTTAACATCACGGTTTCGATATAACATGGGGTCGACAAGAGAAATTATACACTACATTTTGGGGGGTTCTGCAAAACCCGTAGAAGATGCACAAAACGTTTAGTGACAAATAAATGCATAAAATATACTATGTACAGTGCTGGTTTGGAGGATGCTGTCACTACAGGATCTGAGTCAACCGTGGATTTGAGTCGCACACGCTCTGCCAATCGGAGTCAACCATGTTCTAAACTCTTATTAAAGTATTAAACTGTTCAAATAATAATGACCAAACTTGCGCCCTTATCAGTTTTACAAAGGTAGGGCTCATCCATGATCTCATGTACTTTCATAAATTTCCTTTAATTGTCTTTATTGACACTGACGAAGCCTGTCACAGGGACTGGACATACTTTTTGTATTTGACTTGCTTTTAGTTAGTTTTCAGTTTATTTTTTTTTAGGTAGATTTAGTTAGTTTTTAGATGCTGTTATATTTGACTTGCAATTCTGGCGCTTGCGCGATTCACATCTACATTTTAATCAGATAGTGTAGTGTTGACGTCAATACAGTTTACGGCAGCCACTTACGTCAGCATCTTGCAGTGATCAGTGTCATTTGTCTTGCATTTCCGAAATCTATTCGTTTAGTTCCGCTAATGTAGTTTTTTCCCTTGTCAAGGGGACCAAGCGAACCAAAAAAATATAGAACTTTACTCTCCAGAGCTAGTGTTCTGGATTTGTTTGCTTGTACATTTCAGAATCAGAAAAACTTTATTGATCCCGGGGGAAATTGCTCATGTTACTACTAAACGGTCACACAGAGACACAGGACAAGAACATAAAAGAAAGAATATTAGATGTAAGCATAAGAACTGAAATAAAACTATAAAAGAGAAACTCTGAACTATGTACACCATGATATATACAGAAACAGAAATACTATAT
>JAABNX020000017.1:17448527-17464150 GCA_015163995.2 Mormyrus lacerda | reverse complement strand
AAGTTATTTCTGTGACCATTGTGAGTTTTTCTTTCATTGACTGAAGGGTACCAACAATTTTGTCCACGTGTGTATTAAGTAAATTAATATTTAACTGTTTGTATTAAGTATTGTCATTAAATATTATTTTTTTTGTAGTGTCAAGGTGAGTTTCGTTTGTCCTAACCTTAACCCTAAGCCTTATGTCATCCTAACCATAACCCTTAACCCCACCTATAAAGTCAACTTGACACTTAAAACAAATGACACTTGACAACAGCCATAAACATTAATAAACTTTTGTGTGTCATGTGACACACACTCACACACACTAAGACAGACACACATTCTCATACACACAGTAGTCATACACAAAGTAGTGAATTATTTCATCACAAGGTAACCTGTAACAATAACTTACACTGTGGATTAAAAAACTGTTCAAAGAGTTCATGGAATGGTAATGGGTGGTAATCACTGGTATTTATTGGTTGATGCAACGTGAGATGAAAGTTTGAAAATGTCCCAAAATAAATCTTAAGAGAAAAGCTTAACAATTTTACCTTTATATACAATAACTGTATTGTTTATAAGTAATTTCTTAAAATATGGTGCAATGCCGAATCAAATCACGTATGCAGTCTTATTCTTGCCACATGCAAACATTTAGCTATGTCGGAGTCGGTGAACATGCTTCTGAATAGTTCGCCAGTACCCTCATTCGAACTGTACGAATGATGGCTAGCTGCGGTGTTCAGGCACCAAAGAACCTCAGCTCTGAGCCGACGTTGGTGACAGTAAGGTCTGCTGTCTGTCTTCTACAGCCACTGTGGTGCTAGTCGCACTAGTTTGCTGCTGAGGTGGTGTGATGGCAATGTTTGTGTGTCACAGAACAACAGAATAGGGAACTGCTCCCCCCGCATGCAAAACTGCTGCTGGTGACTGTGGGATTCTTGGTGAGATTTGATCGTGGTAACGCAGGAGGTTGTGGTAGTGGGGGATTCAATTATTAGGGGAGTAGACAGTTATGTGTGCACGCGTGATAGAGGGTCCTGTCCGGTGTCTTGCCTGCCTGGTGCCCAGGTAGGGGACCTTCCGAAACGAGTGGACAGGCTTTTGGCCCCAGCTGGTGTGGATCCAGTGGTCATGGTGCATATTGACACCAATGACATAGGAAAGGACAGGAGGGCTGTTCTGCAGGATAAATTTATAGAAGTCGCGGATAAGCTTAGAAGCATAACATCCACGGTGGTATTCTCTGGAATACTTCCCATGCCACGTGCGAGTCAGGCTAAGTTAGCTGAGATAAGGGGATTAAATGTGTGGCTAAAATGATGGTGTGGGAAAGAAAGATTTAGGTTTATGGGGCACTGGAAGACCATCTTGAACAGGTGGGACCTGTGGGGGGACATGATCCAGGTATATAAGATTCTAACTGGTCTGGATTCTGTTCAGCCAAATGGCTACTTCAGTAATAGTTTAAATACTAGAATACTCGTGGCCGTAGGTGGAAATTAGCAGGAGAACATTTTAAAATGGATTTGAGAAAGCACTTCTTTACACAGCGTGTATTTAGAGTATGGAATAGTCTTCCTGTTTACTGTAGCAGAAGCTAAAACCCTGGGTTCCTTTAAATCAGAGCTAGATATGATTTTAACAACTCTGAGCTATTAGTTGAGTTCTCCCCAAACGAGCTTGATGGGCCGAATGGCCTCCTCTCGTTTTGTAAATGTCTCATGTAAATTAAGCCTTGTAAGTTCTCAACAGAAGTTGGGACACCTGTGCAAACTAGTTGGAGCTACTATAAACTCTGAAATATTGCTTGGAAAATACCACACGGCAATAAGTTGTATATTCCGATGTTAATGGTGAAAAAACAGCTTTAACAAATGAAATGAGACAGGCAAAGGCGATTGAAAACTAAGTGGATGAGATCTGGCCGACTCAAAGTCACAGCACAATCAGGAGACTAATTTCGGAGTCACTAACTTGCATGATAGACACCTTAAAGGACAACAGATCCAAGCACAGTTAACAGTGGAGGAGGTTAGCCTCACATTCAGCTGTGAAGAGAAGACTGTAATCTGTAGGTTTCACAGCTCAAGTGGCAGTAAGAAAGACGTTGCTAAAATGTTAAAACAAGAAAAACAGGCATGCCTGGCTATGAGCCATCAGTACTGAAGGCTGGCAGACAGTCTTATGGGCCAATGAATCAAAATTCAAATCTCTGGTTCATCACGCAGGGTGTCTATACATTGCTGAGAAGGCGAAAGGATGGTTCTTCGGTGTGTGACATCAACTGTCAGACATGGTGGAGGAAGTTTGATGATCTGGGGCTGTTTGCTGGAGGCAAAAGTTTAGGGACTTCTAGAGTGACAGGCATTCTGAACCAAAAAGGTGGCCACAGCATTTTACTTTGCCATGCAATACCCTCTGCTCTACATCTAGTCGGTCAGGGATTCATCCTATAGCAGGGGTTGGCAACCTTTTTAAAGCAAAAGAAAGAAAAGAAAGTGGAATATAATAATAGTAATAATGTGAAACACTCCAGTAAGCACACAGTATTACGGTGCAGTGCACATTGTTGGATTACATACATACCTGTTATCTCCACAACTGTGGCTCTTATGTCTTGGCATCTTCCGCCACCTCCTCTGCTTTGCCTCCCTGCCCGTCAGCCATGCAGCCTTACTCCTCCTCTTCTCACCGGCTGTTCACTCTGTTCGTTTCCTTGTTCTCCCATTGTCACACATTGTAACTCTCTGTCAGTATATGCTTGCCAGTTGAAGATTCACGAGATGCATCTCTCAGCTATTTTAGAGAACTGGTTGATTATCGGTCGATCTAACGTTTCAAAAATTCCCTCCGTTAGTGAAAGTCAAGATTCATCTGAGAGCAATTCATCAATTCAGGGCACACATATATAAAAAGGAAATGTGTGAAAAATATGTTTGACAGATTATGACAAATGGTTTAAGCATTTTCCATGCAATGATCTATTGCCTAGAGGATTTGTGTGGTATGACTCTTTAACAGAGAACCAGTATAATACATTTTGATCCACATGACCTAAGCAGTTGGTAATGTAGGAAACAGCAGACAATTGCACATAACCATTTGCATGAATGTGTAAAAGCATTTGCAATTTGTGCAATTCCAAATAATGGGACATTTTTGTATGATGTGCACAAGTGACTTGATGATGAGAATATGTGACAAGTAGTTTTGAGAATTTCAATTCTGATCTGCGGAAAAACGTACCGAAGCGACTGGGAAACTGAAAGATGGGCTGACGTCACCAACTTGCGCTGCTGCCAAAAGGGTCTGGCTGCCGGAAGTTTTTCCCGAAAGTGCTTCCCCAAACAAACCCCCAAGTGACGAAACCAGTAGGTGATCTCGTTCCTAAATTTAAGGAGCGAGCACACCCACTCCTTATTTTCAGTGTAGCATTTTGTGCTTTTGTTAACTATTCTTACACAGAGACAGAAGTCGCCCTAAATGTTGATTAAAAACATGCACTGTAAGAAAAAGGGTATCGCCCCGGTACGGTTTTGTTCAAAGAACATAATTGTACTTCCAAGGTACAAAAATGTTTCTCATAATCAATTTCTTTATCTTAAAAGGTACATTTATGTACAGCTAGGGTCTTGACTATAAGTCGTGAGAGTACAGCCCCAGTGACAAATAATTGTGCCCTCAAAGATATAAATTGATCATTTTTTTCCTGACAATGCACTTAAGTTCTTCTTAGGACAACAACAACGATAATAATGATATCAATAATATTAAATCTAATAATAATAATTGGTCAGTGTTGCAATATAAATTATAGTGTAGGCCAGGTAACTTTTATATAGGACATTTTTAAATATACATACATTAAAATCAAGTAACGGCAACAATGCAAATAACAACTAAATGAAAACGAGTCATTGTTTAATTGATTGCGCAGACGACAAATGAATAATGAACAGAAACACGGAAGCGCCTGTATGCGCGGAAAGATGCCACGGTGATTTCGGTCATCGCGACCGTGGCCGCTACGCCCATTTGCTGGTTTGCATCCATCCCATCGCAGCCCCTTAAAATATTAGGAATGAGTGGTGGCAAAAAGCGTGGGATTTAAAGAAAGATCGTAAAGCGGAATTTTAGGTCCGCATTTCAAGTGATCGGACATACAGCAGCTAGAAGATGGGTAAGTTCGTTCATTCATTCATATTTCCCCCCCACTTTTAAGCCTTTTAAAGCGAATCGTTTCGTGAAAGAAGGCTACCACGCCGGGTTTCGCCGGATTCGTTGTACAGTTTTAACTAAACTGTGGTCTAAATAAAATAAAAGAAAAGCCGGGCTCGAGCGTTTGGCCCGTTTTGAGTGATATAGTTCATTGTAATGGGGGCAGTAAAGTTGTATCCGTTTAGTGGTTTCGATTGATTCCTTTGAGCTCCAACCTGATCCTAATTAACTTATGTCGTATGAGCTTGGTTGTTTTGTTTTAACTAAAAGAATTCGTGCTTTGTGGGGATCATTAGCGTATGGTACTATTTCGGTTATGAAATTGGTGCGTTTCTAATAAGACACTCGGAATCCTATAGCAATGTATCGGTGTTCGAGTTTTGTGTCAACTGGGTCGGTGAGTCGTTGTATGTGACTTATATTAAATTATCATTTTAAGCCACCAACCTCGAATGCCTTTCCTAAAGTTTCGTACCACTTAGTACTTCCTTAACATAAGTGTTCCACTAAACACGAGCCACATGCGGCTCTTTGACCATATGACTGCGGCTCTTATTATGATAGATTCACATTTTATGTCTTAACATAATTATAATATTTTTGCAAAGATTATTTAATTTTGGGTTAGTATAATTTTTCATTTAGATATTTCTTTAGCTATATATGAATGAGGCAGTCCGCTTCTCTTACGTCTTAACTGCATAATTTCCATATACTTTTTGTAGTAAATCGTTACCACGCCTTCCCAGGTCTTCGTAAAAAATATTATATTTCCTCCAATTTACATATTATAACCGGCTGAGTTGTGACTACATTTGCGCTGCTCGTCAGCACGGCAGTAGTGAAGAAGAGAGTGAAGGGCAGACAGCTGCAGAGCCGAACAAAAGAAGGTGAGAGTAACGACTATCGCTACAGGCCTGAACATTGTTGTAATATTAGTCTCCTTTGCGCTGTCACGCGTCCGAGTGATTTAAAACTGAGATGCCCTCAAAACTGGGTTTCTTTCTTTTTTGTAAGTACTTCAATTTTTGTTTTGTGTTAAATGCATATGTGCCCATATCACATTAAAAAAATCGTATCAAACCCCCTTCTCTGCCCATTGCGTCTCATTGTAAATCTTGGTTCAGATATTTAGGAAAAAATAGTTCTTCCTAACTAAAGCACTGCGTAATGTCGTTCGTCAATTTACCGAGTGAACACGCTTGCAGTTCAGCGTCCTACTATATTTTGACAGCTATTCTGTCACAGAGAAACAGAGGTCGCCCTAACTGTTAACAAAAAACCACACTGACCAATTATTATTGCTGTTGCTATTGTAGGGCTACAAAAAATCGTCAATGTTACAGTATAAAATTATAATCTAGGCAAGGCAATTTCATTTATATAGCACATTTTCAAACGCAGAGGTCATTTTAAGTGCTGTACATAAAATCTCACCAAATAACAGTAACAAAGTAAATGGGGGGGGTGACTATACAAGTAAAAGACAATAATAAAATAAATCGCATCCACATTGATTAATGAATGTGTAGTCAAAAGCACATTGGAATCGGAATGTATTAAGCTTTATTTTAAACATTTGATCCAAACCCCATGTGTAAACTGGGCCAAGACCACTGAATTTATTTTACTTGTAAAATTTGGGCAGTGGTGGATTAATGCTTAGGGAAGCGCACTTGTAATTGAAAGATCGCTGGTTTGAACCCCTGACCAGCAAGGCACCACTGAGGTACCCTGAGCAAGGTGCTGCCCCCAAGCACTGCTCCCTGGGCGCTGAGTTAGCTGGCCCCTGCTGTGTCACATATGGGTTAAATACAGAGGACACAGTTCATTGTTGTGTTGAGGTGTGTCAACACTGATCACCAAATTCTAAATTTATAATGTAGTTATATATTTGTGTAAAAGGCCTCATCGTAGGTTAACACCAGTATACAATTTGATTACATAACATGGTTGTGCAGCATTCAGAAATGAGTTGAGAATAGCCCTCAAATTCTAATTAAATAAATGAAAACAGTGTGCAAAATTGTAATTAAAATTTTAAGGAAGGAGAATTAAAAAGGAATTGAATTCACAAAATTCTGTATCCAAGGTGTGGAAGTGCATGCTGTGTATCTTTTAACAACACAGCTTAATATTTCGATATGAGTTACATGTGAACATGTTAACATACATACTGTACCATTCTTATAAAAGTATCATGCTATTAACAATGTGAGAATGCAACATTTGAAGTGACACCTATGGGATACACAATTGAACTGTCATTATGATGGTAAATGTCACAGAATAACCCTATCACAAGCCTATCTGACAACCCATGGACACAAAGAGACGACTGTAGACTCCTCAAAAATGGTAAGACAAACAATAACTATGTGGCAGTGAAAAAGGACGGCCATCATAAACAAAATGTATGTTGTTAGAACAGGCTAAAACTTATACACAAGTTTTCTCTTAGAAATCATGCAAATAAATACTTTTCACTCCCTTGTACATATCCATGGTCTGTATATACATATGCTGTCTAGAAAGTAAATCTATTATGTAATTATTTGTTTTTCTAGATTAAATGACATTCCTGTGTTGTGAGATTACATTGAATTTCTTTGAATTGAAATGACTTAAATTTTTCTTCCTATTAATACAGTTCAAAATTCCAATTCAACATCTTGTGGGGTATGGCTAATTCAATTCGAATTCCAATTATTGAATGGAATTTGGAACAATTAATTTATTTTGAATTTTTCACAGTTTGCATACATGATGAGTTAATCAGTCAAGCTTGCTGTGTCATTAAGTCATCCTTTGACATGGGAAGGTGAATCATCTCTACTGTCAGTGATAGTGGCAGCTATTCTGAGGCTGTGTTTCAAACAGCGTTGTCCAAGAGGCCAAGTTGCTGATCTAAATGCCGTTTCGCGGTGTTGCGTCCTGGTCTAGGGTCCGGGTGTAAGCAGCGATAAGAGCAGGAAACAAGGAGGCGGGGGGGTAGAGGGTATGGAGCTCGGGAAATAATTAACACCCCGGGCGATGATATTAATGGAGACGGAAATAAATATATATTGGAAATGTGGGTCAAATTAACGCCAGGGTGAACTTGGCGCCCCAACAGGTGGCATCCCTTCGCGGACAACTTGTTCTACAAAGAGCAAGTTGAGGGAGGCGTAAAGAAGAATTTCCCCAACAAAGGAACTTCCCCACGGGGATCAATAAAAGTTGTGATTATTATTATTATTATTATTATTATTATTAACTTCGAGAGTGACAAAGGACAACTACAAACAAAACCCGGTTAACTACCTACAAGTATACTAATGAAAACCTCCCTAACCCAAAAGAAAATAAAACAAAAGACAATCACTATCTTAACCCTTTCTAAGCACAAAACAGAGACAAAATGTCGCACACGAAAAAAAAAAACAACAAACTGCAGTCACTCCCTACAACCCTTACACATATATTCTATGTACAAATACTTACACAGTATTTACACAGGGCAACCAAATCTAATCCATAATCCAAAGAGTAGTTGTTAATCAGACAATAGGTCAAAATATCAAAGACAAGAATATAATAGCCAAATCGAAATCCAAAAATAGATCGTAACTGGCAGTCAAATACAATAATCACAAGCCAAAATAATAATAAAAAACTACAGCAGAAGCTGTCCGATGGGTTTTGTGGGGCTTTATTTTATAGTTCATTGTGAAGAGGCGAGAAACGGAAATGTTATGGGATAACTTCCCACTGCAGGAGGTAGTTCCTGAACCTTTCTTTGTCCTCTTCCGAGGTACTTTTTGTTCACATTTTGCAAATTAAAAAATGGCTATTAATGTGTGTGATTTTGCTTTTAAAATTATCTGAAATGATCTGAAATTTGCTGGAGAATTGCATTTGTGTTATAGTCAAATCTTCTGTTTTTAAATATGAAGACCCACCTCTTCCTGAAATACCTGATCTAACCTCATCCCCTTCCACTGACCCAGCTTTCAGTCCTTGTTGACTGGTGCTTTTCCCAGTGATTTGACTTGACACTGCTGAATATTTTGTTGAATTTTGCACTTGCGGGAAAATATTTAGACTTTCTACTAGACTTGCATTGCTTTTTTTCGAGGTTAAACTCTAATCTCCTTTTTACAGTTGTAGCTCCCATCTGGCACTAGTCACTGATCGCTTATCCTAGCACCACCTTTACCTTCCTTTGGCTCCTTCGACACATGTTTGCTTTGAGAATAGCATAGCTAAATAAATAAATGTGAATGTGAATCCTGTCATGGAGGTGCTCCAGCCTTGCCCCGCCCCCATATCTTTTTGCTCCCAGCCTTACCTTCTCGCTCTCTTTTCCCTGCAGCGGCACAACTGAACAAGGCCCCATCCCTACCTCGGAGGCTTTTGTACACGATGTTCTTCCTATCGATCTCAGCTCTGCTGCTCGTCCTGTTTTACAGCGACGGGCTCACTGGCGAGTGGCAGTCCAGCCTTCACCAGACTTTCTTGCTCTCCCGGCACGTTAAGACCTACCCTCTTCTGCACGGGCCTCGAATCTGCGCATCCCAGAGACCCATCACCCTTTTGCTCGCACTGAAGTCGCACATTTCCAACTTCGAGCGGCGGCAGGCTATCCGGAACACTTGGGGGAAGGATCGCTTTCAGTCCGACCAGGTCGTAAGACGGGTGTTCCTGCTTAGCATCCCGGACGAGGGGGTGGGGCCGTACGCCACAAGCCTGAACTCCATGGTGAAGGAGGAGAACGATCTATACAGGGACATTCTCCAGTGGGACTTCCAGGAGTCCTTCTACAATGTGACCCTGAAGGAGCTACTCTTCTGGCTCTGGTTCCAGAACCACTGCATGGGCTCCACCCATTATGTGCTGAAAGGGGATGATGACGTGTTCGTTGATGTGGAGCGCGTGTTGGACTTCCTGCGGGGACCTCCGGCCCACGCGGAGCCTTTGTATTTGGGCCACCTCTTTGTTAACACATTTCCTGTACGCTGGCGGTGGAACAAATACTACATTCCGTGGTCACTGTACTCTGGGACCTACCCTCCGTACATGGGAGGAGGTGGCTACCTGATGTCCAACGAAACTATCCGCCTGCTGCTGCAAGCCTCCTCTGAAGTGCTGCTCTTTCCCATTGATGACGTCTATGTGGGCATGTGTGCCCAGGTAGCTAATATCAGGGCCAGGCATCACCAGGGCTTCATGCCCATCGAGTTCGACCCCTCACAGCACCCCTGTATTTACTGGGGGGTTCTGGTGCTACACAAACTAGATTCAAAGCAACAGTACTTACTGTGGAATTTTTATAAGAGACAAGGACACAAGTGTGCTAACTACACAGCACAACTAGGCCTGTAGGAGGGACACGTTGCTTCTTCCATTTGTTCACGGATGGCATATTTTGTGAAAGGTTCTGCATAAATGAGCCAAAGACATTCATTATGGTTACTGCATTTTGAAGCCTTCCAGTGTCATGTTGTGGCATGTTTACTTGCGAGGAATCGTGGCAGAGCTGGCTGTCCTGTGAGGCACGGAACCTTGGCATCTCTTCAGCCCGAGTTCATCGATTCCCCGCAGCCATCAAGCCAGTCAGATCTATGTGGTCAGCTTAGACAGGATCTGAAGGATTCCTCTTGCACTTTGCGAATGAAGCCGGACATGGGCCATGTAAGCAAATACTTGTAAATTCACCAGTGTGACGTGTAAGCTTCATCTTGAGCCTAAAACTGATGTGCTGACTGCTTTGGATAAAGCTATTCACAGTGCAAGTGTTTTGTATTTAGATTTTTTTATATGATTCTGTGTGAATTTTTTAAGGTATGTTTTCATTAAAGCTTTTTGAAGTCGTTTTTACAAAGTGGCATGTTTACCAAAGGGCCAGTCATATGTATTTACTCTGAGTGACTACATAGAAGTCTACTGACACTTCGTGCGTTTCCAGGGCCGGCCTTAAATGTGGGAGCAGTCATTCTGGTCAGGAATATTAAAAATGTCATCGAAAGGGCCCCTGTAAAGTTGCCAGCATCCCTAGGTTATTCTGCTACCGTCGGTCTGCCAGCCATTTGAAATGGTGAGCTTCTGATCGCAGGAACATCAGCACAGCATTCTGCCCCCATGTTCTACTATGTACCATGACACATGCTATTATCAGGGAAAGAACATCTTTAATGGCAATCCTACAAAGTTTTAATCATCCAGTAAGAAAAAAAATGCATACAGACCGTCTGCCAACACAATCACTGTTCTGCTTTCTTAGTTGCTGCGAATGAGACGGCATGAGCAACTAAGATGAGACACACCAGACTACCACCAGGAATGAACACAAAAAAAAACGCATCAGTCACTAGCGCGACAATAAAACATAAGAAAGAAGGTTCAAATCAGCTAGACGAACGAAGAAAACGTGAACCTGAACGCCAGATGGTTATTAGCAAACAAAGATCAAGCAGCATGCCGAAATAACTGTTCCATCAGCTGGTACACTGCCTTTTTTCATGGGAAGTGATCAAAAAATGTAGCGGATGCGAGTGATAATGCTATATTAAAACTATATTTATTGTTTGATATGATGAAACAAAGGCTTATCTGTTTGGCAGTCTCAGCACCCAGTAATGCGAGTACTGCGTACACAATGCCATGTTCTTAACACAAAGCCTAGCAGCATGTCTTCTGCAGTGTGTAATTTAATCTGGCCAGGCTTTAATTGAAATACAATTTGTGTTTGTTTGGGTCGAGTCCCCTGGGACTGCATTGTGCCGGGCCAGTCTTGCTCACAAAAGCTTGTGTGTGTGCTGCCGTGTGCGTTTTCTGTCGCTTGCATCCTGTGCCTATACTTCTGTGGAATAGGGTCAGTTCAAAAGGAGACGGGTACTCAAAGGACAATGTATAGAAAAAGCGAGGTGATGTATAGTGCATGTTAGTGATGCAGGGGAAAAAAAAAGTGC
Organism: Mormyrus lacerda; assembly: GCA_015163995.2. Lineage (NCBI taxonomy): Eukaryota > Metazoa > Chordata > Actinopteri > Osteoglossiformes > Mormyridae > Mormyrus > Mormyrus lacerda. Next base: position 17,452,988 of record JAABNX020000017.1, on the reverse strand, counting down.
TTCCACAGAGAGGAAAATCCCAACGCCTGACAGGTGCACTACAGCAGCCGGCCGAGGACCAGGCCTTCCCGGGGTCTGGCCTCACCCCGCAGGATTTCCAGGAAGCCCAATTTAGTGAGAAACTCCAGGCGCGTGTGGTCCGTAGGAAGCACCTCGCAGAACACTCCCTGGGAGCCTGTGAGAAACAGATGGAAACACAGCCAGTCACGCGGGTGCACCTGACAGACGGCACTCTCCTCCAACGGAGACCCCTTATGGACAAGTGGGCCATCACAGGCAGATTACAGTTGCAGGTCATATTAAGGAAACCTCAACGTTATCTTTACTTTTTCCTCTTCAGCAGATACACTATATCAGCATTTCTCAAATTCCTCAGGGCCTAACCAGACGGCCCACATTTCTGCCCCCACCCAGTTCTCAGGGAACTGGGAAAACGCAAAAACATGCGCCGTCTGGGGGTCCCTGAGGACTGCTTTGAGAAACGCTGGGCTGTATGCGTTTAGCGTTTTTTGTAAATTACCTAATGCTTAGCCGTGTCCTGAAGCAATGTCATATAAAAATAATTCATTTTAAATTCCGGTGTTGAGAAATAATAATATAAAAGAGTAATACATTCCAAAGCAGAATTTGTAATTCCATAAAATGCATTCCAAGAGAATTTCTCAAGACTTTTTCAAGGCTGTTTATACATATTTGGTCTAAAGATGTTCTCCACGAGAGCTACAAATCAATACTATATGTATGTAAAATCTACTATCTTAATTACCCTAGTAAGGTGAGGACACATCTAGGGTATAAAGACCGTGATCTCTTGGATACAGGGTTGTTGGTTGGAATTCCAAAAGAAACAATTTATATTTTAGTGGAGGACTATAAAAAGTTCCTTTTAGTGAAAATACCTTCAGGAGAAAATAATGTAAGACAGATCAATTAACAGGCAAATCAGGAGAACCTGCTGTGACAGGAAATACCGTATCAGAATTCTTTCGCCTGTGAAAATAAATACAATAATTACAGACGCCAAGACATCTATCCTTAGAAACCGAGCCGACAGGTCTTTCTTGGTGGATGCAACGGACAATTCTGTTGGTTTGTAGATATATAATTATTTGTGAATAAAGGTTCCCTAGAGATTTGAAAAGGAAAACAAAAGCCAGAACGGGAAAGTGTCAGAGAGGGATCACACTGAGTACTATCTGCGTTTCTCCCTGCACAGTTATAATGGGTTTATGTGTGTACGCCAAGAGGACAGGAAGGCAGAGGAAGGTACAGGAACACAGGGGACCGGTTCCTCCAGTTTCTGGTTCACAAAAAACAGAGAGAGAGACATCCGATGAAAAGGGAACGTTGACTTTGGCACTGACTTGTCACGGCCGTTTTTGTTTGTTTGTTTTGTCTGTGCTTAATGTGAATGAGCAGAAAGCACTGACCATTAGCCTTGAGGGCACTGAACAGGGCGGTCAGCAGACTCCGGGTCACGCTGCAGTCTACCAGCTCAGGCAGGGCATCCAGACGCAACTGAGACGGGAAGTGGTACAGCAAAGAGTCGGGGTAATCGGACTGCTCATCCTGGTACAGCAGGAGCACCTCCTGCTGGAGGAAAGGGGAACTGCTGTTACATGGGACAGAGATGCGTCGTGTTCTGAGTGTGTGCTATGACTATGGCGCCCTGCTCTGTGCTGATAAGGCTGAAAACTGCGGGGAGTACAGCAGAGCTGTGAGCTGTACATCGTCACCTAGTGGTGATATCATGGCATCTGTATTTGCATCCATGAGTGCATTCAGTAGCAATTCATAAGTACCTGCTGCCTTCTGTCCCAAATTCCTATGGTTTGCTTCCTTTTTTTCTCCCTCATTAGTTCAGTTTTTATATATTTCAATAATGCTTGAGCTGATATTAATGCAGAAAAATCACGTTTATATACCGCTATAATACTGTAATATAATAGTATATCATGGCCCAGAGCATCATTGCATGGTGCACCATTGACATTGCATTTTATATCTGTAGTATCTGAGCTATTATAAGCCTTCTTATGTACATCGTAATAATCAAGAAAAGCTATGTTCATTGGTGTGCGGTTCTGAGTTTTGACCTGCGGCGCGGCGCCCCCGTGTGTGCGGGAGGGGTACTTGTCCCTCATGGCAGGCAGCCACGTGGCCTGACATCGTTTGGCGAAGGAGCGCACGTCCAGGATGCCCAGGGCACAGCCACAGACTCCCAGCTCATCCTCCAGCACGAAGCTGTACTCTGGGCAGAGGGCCAGGAATGCCCCCAAAAAGCTGGAGAGACGCACACACACCCAGCACCGTTAGCAGAGTGTAGGAGGGTGAAAAGCTGATTCTTACTCACCCCAGTGCTCACCGCTACCCCACTACATACACATATCGGCTCACAGACAAGTAGCGCTCGTGTCACATTAAAAAACGTATAGTCATCCGTCCACTTGTGTCTTACCGAGTAACACGGAATGTAAATACGATCTGACAGGAACCTTAATGATATTTATGGAGAGGTGTAGTGGACATTATTGGACATATTGTACCATGTGCAGCATGCAGCAAGAACCAAAGCACACTAACTGTGCTGCCACTTAACCACTATAATGGTTTAGTTCAGTGTCTGCTATGTTGTACCATATTATACAGTATATTTGATCTCTTATAATGATTGAAATACGTTCAGACTGACTTATTATGTCCTCACTTCCCGGAAGAAACCCAGACATAAGTCATTGGATACCTGTATATATATTTCAGGTTAACCTTAAGTCTGTGTAGGGCAAGGTTCCCTAATTCTGGTCCTGGAGTCTCAGAATCCAATGCAGTTAGCACATCCATCCATCCAGAACAATTTGGGAAAATAGACAGATATTCGAATTGCAATTTGATTTGACATTTGTTTTTTTTTTTTTTATAAGTCGAGCATCAGTTCAATATTCAGTGTGGAATAAATAAAATTAAGTAGTAATTGTAAAAATAAAACAACAACTTAAAAAAACACTGACAGGACCCTTATATAAACAAATCAAATCCAAGATCCTTTATAAAGCACTTCTAAACAACCAAGGTTGACCAGGGTGCTGTACAGATTCACATCATTAAAAACAATTAAAACATCAAACAAGAAACATAAAATGAAGTACAACAGACACAGAGCATTTTATGCCAACTCATCCTAAATTAAATGCCATAGAGAAAAGATGCATCTTAAGGGAAGTTTTAAAAGTTTCCAGAGTCGAGGCGGGTCTAACATGCCAAGGTGGACTATTCCTAGGGGCAGCCACCCCAAAGGCTCGGTCGCCTCTGGTCTTCAGCCTGGTCTTAGGGACTTTGAGCAAAAGCTATCGAGACGACCTAAGTGCTTTGGCCGGAGTATAAAAGTGTAGCAGTTCAGTGAGATTTTCGGGTGCCAGCCCGTTCAGTGCTTTAAAAACAATCAACAACAATTTACACTCAATTCTAAACCTCACAATACTGGTGAAATAAGGGTGTGCTTATGCTTACCAGTGAGGAGACGAGCTGCCGCGTTTTGCACTAGATGTGATGAACTGATCAATTCCAAAATATAATGAATTGCAATAATCCAACCGGGAGGTCATAAAAGCATGGATAACCTCCTCGAGATCTTTAAGGGGGCGATAACTTTTAACCTTAGCTTTAAGTCTCAATTGATAAAAACTTGTTTTTATGACAGAGCTCACCTGAGTATCAAATTTAAAAGCACTGTCAAAGGTCACACCTAGGTTGTTATCAGATGAGCATATGAGGAGAAACTAGGGTCCAAAAGACCAGAAAAGCAATCTGTACGCTTACGGCCAAGTATAATAATCTCGGTCTTACTCTCATTGAGGTTTAAAAACTACTGCTCATCCAAGGTAACTATAGCTAACTAATTCTGAAATAGGCAGGTAATTTACTTACCAATATTTTTTTTGCACTGTCAATATAACATTTTCCAAGGGTTTTACGTGTTTGATGTTTGTGGGCGTATCCACAGTCCCCTTGGACCACTTCAGATTGGCCAGCATGACTGGCATGCGAGGAAGCACAGCACATCTGATTGGTGAAAATGACTGCCACACAAGGAGGACAGCATGAATTTGTAAAACTATTCTTGTAACAATTTTGAGCTCCTATGTGAGACATGTATAATGCATATTCTAAATCACAACCTTTGTGATTTGTTAATCGCATTGTTTAAAATCGTGAATTTGATTTTAAAATCGATAAATCGCCTGGTCCTACCATCCATCCATCCATCCACTCACACACCAGTCACTCACACTCACACACCAGTCACTTACACTCACACACCAGTGCTTCCCCCTGTTCAAACATACCTACTAAACCTGGTAATTAGTTGATTTAGATGTTTAAGCAGGAAAATCTGCAAACTTTATTCTGGCCCTCCAGGACTGGAATCGGGAAACCCTGGTGCAAGACATGCTCATAATAAAT
>JAABNX020000017.1:17426561-17448401 GCA_015163995.2 Mormyrus lacerda | reverse complement strand
CCCCCCCCCCCCCCCCCCCCCCCCCCCCCCCCCCCCCCCCCCCCCCCCCCCCCCCCCCCCCCCCCCCTACCGGGCGCCCATGAGGTCAGGATGGGTTAAGGCAGCATCGGGGATTCCCAGGGTCTTCATGTGAAGTTGACGCACCATACGGTACAGCTCCACCTATTGGATTAACGGCAGGGGTATGACTGGGTCGGCTCCTTGGCACAGTGGCCAGTGTTCGGGTGCCTACACATGCTCACCTTGTCTTTGAGCTGGAAGGGACGGATGTTGTACAGCCTGGAGGTGGGGAAGAGGGGAGGAGGGTGGCTGAAAAGCTCACTGTTGGTCCCGACTGGGAGGAGCATCTACAAGACGCAAGCAGAGACCATCTACAGCATATCATCAGCCAACTGAAAGGACACAGGCAGAAAAGAATTAACGTACGTAACGAGGCGCCCTTCATGCCGCGAAACCCCGTTCACACAAACAATTCACCCTCTTTTAAGCAAAGCCAATCTGACAACATTAATGAGCACCTGATCCTCAGAGAAAAGCTCCTGTTACCCAGCCTTAACTCTCAGTATGGTTCTTGGGAGTAACGATTAAGGGTTTGGCAGCTGCTTCATACAGACTGTATTTGTGGAATTGGTCCAACTGTGGGTGCAGCTCCTTGGTCCCTCCCCAGCTTCTGATGTGAGACGGCATGGCACTGGAGATCTTCCTACCTGCACCTCTCCTGCTAGCCCCCCTTTGAACACCCAGGGCTCCGACTCCATCCCCAGCAGGTCTGCGCCCATGGTCGTACCACACCCTGTAAGGAACCGCAGAGCATCGGTCTAATGGCCGAGGCCAAGGGAAGGGTCCCTACTGAACGATAACCAGTCCGCTGTCACTCACAGTGAAAACAGTTCCTCCAGGAACCTGCAGGACAGCCGTCATTCAGCACCCGTCCATCTAAGAAGAGAAGATCTGCAGCTTTAGCTCGCTCTCATGCCCGACGTCGCGGCCGGGAAACCGTTTTCCACATTCCTGCATGCTGCCATGGAGACTGAGAGAATGCAAATCAGCATCGCTGCACAGTCACTCGTGTGATCATTCCTCCGTCTGCATGAAGCCGCATACGGTTTCCTTCATGCAGGTCTCCTAGCTCTGGTGCTTGAAGCCTACCGTGTCTACAGCGGTTTCCCAACCAAGTTCCTTAAAACCAACTCATCATGCAAATAGTCTGTAAAACTGTAAAACATTTTCAAACACAGGAGGCCACAGAATCAGAACTGGGATAACTGAGGTCTACTTCGGTTGAACCGCAACATCACAAAGGCATGAATACCAAAAGTCATTAAGAAGCCAGGTGAAAAGCAGGAAGAGAGGATCTTCCTCTAAGCCTGCGTGGTTCCTGCTGCAGGCCCTGCCCCCGAGTCTCTCAGACAGCATGCTTCCCCAGGTTCCCCTCACCCAGCCAGTCAACGAAGGCCTTGGCAACCAAGGTGGTGTTGCGCAGGTCCCACACGTAGGGGTACAGGTCATAGAGAAAGGCCCGGTTGACGCTGTTGACCACGCTGCAGTGCAGCCGCGCGATGTCGTCGCACGCCGCGTGGAACTGTTCGGCACGCTGGCGCCACTCCTCGGCCTGGTCGGAGCACTGTAGGTGCATGAGGGAGAGAGACAGAAGTGCATGGGGGTCATTCTGACATCACCACGATCAGGGAACACAAGGACACATAGACACAGGGTCAACATTTCAATGTCTGACCTTCTGCGACTGGCCCTTCTTGCCACTGGCGTTGACGCAGTGGCTGTTGGCCTTCAGCCAGGCGAGGTCCCGTAGGAGGCGCTGTGCGGGGGCGCCGTGCTCGTGGGGAAGGTAGTACAGACCCGTCAGCAGTCGAACCTCCGACTCAGTCAGGGGGGTCTTGCTGCCACACAAGACCTTGCCCTGGGTCTTGACCTGAATGCCATTCCCTGGGCCATTCCTGGAGGGGGGGCGCTCTTTGACTTTTTCTCCCCCTTCTTGGCTTTCTTCTTTTAAGTCTTTGTCTTCCCGCCGGTCTTCCTCGGCACTGGGAGATTTGGTTTTTCTGTCAGCAATCAGATCCCCCTCCTCTCTACACAAGGCCACGCTGGTGTCCTGCCCCCCGCGATCCGGTGTTGTACCCAGGGCGGGCTTCATGGAAGCGTCTGAAGGGGAGCCTTGCCCTTGAGTAGCATCCAACGAGGATTCCAGCTGGCTCCCCCTAGTGGCGGGATGACTGTCGGCGCTCCCTGCGGTTTTTGACTTTGATTTGGCCACTGATGGCTTCAGTTCCACTGGCCGGTCCTGACGACCTTCGCAAAGAAAATGCAGGAAGAAGTGAATTTAAGGCATCTATCAGCTACTACGTCTGTCAGCTACAAACAAAATACATTCACAGAAACTAAAGGAAATGGTGTCTTCTAAACTTTTCTGCAGTTACTAACCACTAAACAATCCATAACTGTGACACTCCATCCATTTTCTACTAATGTTCCCAGCAGTGGGATATGCAGCCTATCCCAACCAGCACAGATTGAAGATCTACATTAACTGTGCAACTGAGCCACTGTGTCAACTGGCATCTATCATCTAAATCAACATCCAAATGCATGATGATTTACTTGGGTAAATGCAAAGACGACTTAGGTTAAGACACAGATGATAATATGCAAACCTTTTCCAAATTCTGGTGAAAATGCACCGTTCTGCCCCACGCCCTCCACCCATCTCCTCCCTATACCTGGGTGTAATGTTTGGTTCAGCTCCACCATCCAGTCCTTCAGGGCAGCTGAGAGCGCCTCCTCTGGGCAGTACTGTCCCTCGGCATCTGCAAGTGTCAGGGCTCGATCACAGAGGACAGCACTGCAGCCACCGTAGGCTTATGCACAGCGACAAAGTCACGACCCCCTCCCACAAGAAATGACTCACAGTTACCAAACAAGCAAATTCACACATTAAACATGCATGATCAGCCATGAGGGCACGTGAAGGTGAAGTCATGCATGTATGTTCTGCTCCCCGTGTGCGGTTCCGTCTCTGTGGCCCCACCCCCCCACCCTTCCCTCACCCTTCTGGCGCCCTGCCCGGTGCCACGCCCCCAGGGTGTGCAGAGGAATGTAGTTGGCCTCAAACTCGCAGTTTGGATTGAGCAGCAGTCCCCTCAGGTGCTTCCGTAGCCCAGGGGCCCGGCCCTTGAAGGGGCCCAGGAAGACCCGCCTTGAGTCGTAGTCGTTGGCGTGGAGGTTGTCCCAAACCAGAGGGGGGCGCTGTAGCACCATTTGGACTTCCTCTAGGGAGTCTGCGCTGAGCTCACGGGATATCACCTTGCTTCCTGCACAATTGACACAGGCAAAAGGTCAAAGCACCTCTGCACCTTGACCGCTTGACCCTTGGATCGGAAGCCGCCGAACGTCATGCTCTGATAGCGACAGGGAGCTCATGTGCTACAGACACCAGCAGGGGGCGTGTGACACTCTCTGTCTGTTTACTTTGAGCTCCACCCAAAAGGGATACTTTCCTAGATAATGAAAGAGTAAATAATAATGTACAATAATAATAATAATAATGATTGTAATAAGTGCCTTTCATCAACCCCAGGTAGCTTTACAAGGTAAAAAAAATAAAGTTTTTTCCCATTGACTGTATGCAGCTACATTTCATCTGAATAAGTCATTTTGGTTAAATATACACTGGAATCACATCTTGGAAATAAATCCTGTCTAGGACGTGTGATCAGAGAGCCCAGGCTAACGTAAGTTGTGTAGCGTGTGGCTACGCTGTTGTTTGGATGCCGCTTCAGCTCCGATTACAGACATTTAAAGAGAGAGTTTCCTGTCAGACAGTCCAGAAAGGTCATGCTATAGACAATCAGTGATCGGTGACTTTTTATTACTCATTAGAGCTAAATCCGTATGACACTGACAAGCAGCGACAGGCACCATGATCCCCATTACTTGGTTTATACTGACCAAACTGGGGCCCCGAATGAGTCTCCCGGCCCTGAGCACCACCCATCCTCTGAAGTGGGCCGCCTGGAGGGCACCGGACCCGACCCGTTCTGCGACTCACCGGTCCAGATGACGGATATCCCCGGCAGCAGATCCTCCCCCACGGTCAGCAGGTAGGGGGATTTGGCCACGTTTGGTGAGCAGAGAGAGCCGCAGTATTCTGGAAATCACACATCAACCGTTCTTTATCTCACAGTATCAGTGTGTTTGCATAATGGCACAAACTGTTTGTCAACGTTGGCCAATCAGTAATAGTGAGTAATAGTTTGCGATTAACTCGTCTTTCATTTGCCACAAACGATTTAAGCACTGGCATCCCGTCCAGGCAGCCCCTGCCCTCTGATTCCTGGAACAGCCACCTGAGACCCTGTGCTGAATAACATAGGTAGAAAGTTCAGGTCCAGAAAGCAAAAATCCAGACCAAAGGTTTTGTTTCAATCAAACGGCTGTGAGCATAAAGAGTCACAGTCACAGTTCAGTTGGTTGAAACAAAACCTTGGTCTGGATTTATACTTCCTGGACTTGAACTTTCCACCTCTGCTGAATGAGGAGATACAGGAAAGGATGAAGTGTCCTACTGAAATTAATTCACACGTTCTTCACATTTCTCCCTCTCCAACGTCCTTTCTGGATGCCAGTATGCTGCTCAATGTTTGAGATTTAGGATTCCTTTCTGTGTTGAACCTGCCGTCTTGTGCTTTGCCCCCTGTCCTGCATATCATGCCTCATTCCTGGTTGGTTGATGCTCTCCTGCACCTTAAACACTGTTCTTCACCTTTTTACACCAACAGTTCATAGAAAATGGAGAGTCAGTTAAGGGAACGTTGCTCTTTAAATGTGTTAAAGGAAGGTCATTTTAAAAACTGATTAAAAGACCAGGAATTGGATGTCAGGTCCAGTAACATGCGGTCAGGCTAAATGGCGTCTGTAAATTGTCCGTAGTGTTTGTGTGTCCTGTCCAGGGTGGTCCTGCTGTATGGGATAAGTTCCAGAGCCCCCTGTAGCCCAGTACAGAATAAGATCAGAAGGGAAATCAATATTTATTTGCCATTGCGTCGACAGTGAAATGTGTTACTATGTGAAGAGATCATAAAACATAAATACTAAAGAAGGTAACATCAAAAAGGTTAGAAAAAAAGGATCTCATCAATGTAAATGTGAAATGGGTTATTTTTTATAGGAGGGAGAATGCTTGCCTCGCCATGCATGTATCTCCATGGAGAACCTCACCTGTGGGACAAAAAAGGAAGACAGATGGTTCCCCTAGGAAACGGAAGATCTCATTGGTCACGGCAACCTGGGCATGGGCGAATGAGGAAAAGGTCTCACTGTCCGCCTGGCAAAGGGAATGGTCGATATCGTCGAAGAGAATGGCAAAGGCCTGGCATCCCAAGTCTGCCACCTAGTGAAAATCAGAGAGAACAGGCTGGGAGGGACATAGCTACTCAACGCAAAGCCATGAAGAAAAGACAAAAGTGCATGCGGGCAGGAGGCCGGTGCAGTGTCCGTGGGTGGGGGTAACGCTACCTGCTTGAGTTTTCGCTTGAGCAGGCCGATATCACAGGAACTTGAGAAGACGATGTCCTGTCCAGGCGAAAGGGCATAAATGAATCGCAGGCCCCGCAACTCTGATTCTGACACCAGAGTCTTCAACTGAGCTGCAAAAAACAAGGAGCAGAATGGAATATGGCGTGTCAAGTATGGAGAGCGATGGAGGAAAGCAGCGGGGGCCACAGGGGAAACGGCGGGTAGGTAAAGCACACGGGGTCTTCCTGTACCTTCCTCCTCCTGAGAGTACACCTCCCTCCAGAGCAGCCGGTGTTTCAGGTCGTCTTTGGGGCCATAAAGGTAGGAGTTCAAGCCCCACTTCTCCATCCTATCGAAGGAGACCAAGATCACATGGTCAGCTGCTGAGATTATGGGCCACCGTGAAGTCAATCCCTAACCTCACTTAGGCCAGGCGCAGAAAACCCTGATCCTGAATGCCGGTACCCAGCAGGTTTTCCATCCTACCTGCTCAATGAACTACGACTGATCTCAGGCAGATAGTAACTCATCAGGTAGGATGGGAATCCTGCTGGAATGCAGTACCTCAAGATCAGGGCTGCCTACCCAACCCTGACCAGATATTTCATCTAATCCGATGTAAAAACAATTGTACAACTAATAGAGCTAAACTGTCTGTCTCATTATTTATTTTAACATATCTTTTTAATGGTAATTTTATATATAAATTGTCATTCATCTTTGTCGTAATGATAATTATGCGTCTTACTGTGAAGTGACAGTGGAAAAAAAAACGGGCTAAAAATCAGGTGGTTTGAGAGCAGCTCTGACTGCAGAGACTCGTCTGAGCGCGAGATCAATCACCGACGTGGCAGGACTTCCTGCGATTGATGAGCGCCGGCAGAGGGAGGTCAGATCGATGGCGCCGTGGCGGTGCCGTGTGGGTGGAGCATCTGGCTTGTTTTTCATGCGAGGAATGTACCTGGACTGCATTGCTGCACGTCACATCAACCAAAGGGCACTGACCCAGAACGGAAGGTGCTGAGGAACGAGGACGGGGCGTTCAAACACCTCCCAGCTAATTCCTGTCCAAAGGATAAACAATTAACGACTTTTGGTGCCGAATTATACGGCCGTATGCCGAATACAGCGGGTCGCTCAAAGGCCAATAGCCATCGCATCAAATCACCAAATCGCCAAAAGACGGTGTGCGGTAGCGATGTGGAAGAACCTCACCACCAGATCACTGACGAGGGCAGCCAAAATATTACTGCTGTAGCAAAAAGAAGTCACTAAGTGTTTCGGAGATGAATGGGAACTCGAACTCGGCAAAGCTCAGCGAAAAGATTCGGTCGTCGACGTTTCCCAGAAAAGTGACAAATAGCAACGTTTAAACATGGCAGCAGCAGCCAAGTATTAGAGGGATCTGCGCAAATTATGCCGACTTCCCCTTGACGAAAACAAATAAACACATGCTCGTGTATAGATTAGCTACAGAAGAACGTGACTATGAGTGTGACGCGTGGAATGGGCTGCAATAGCACACTCAGTGTTATATCTGGTGGTCTTAATAAAACATGAGACATGACCCAGGAAAAACCACCCTCAGCACACTGTGCAACCTCTGCATTAGAAGACGGCCTGGGGCCCGGGGCCTGGCCCTAAAGGCCCCTGGGCTGTTTGTACTGTAAAAGAATGGTTCCAATTTTGAGGTCCTGGGCTTCAGTTTGGGTAAGCCTGTGTATTACAGACCCAACTGCTTACTCTGTGTTCCTGCTCACGCCCCCCGGACCCCTGCCTCACTAACTCTGGAGGTGGCAGCAGTTTGCTCTCATCTCCCTTCCTGCACAGATGGCAGCAGAGCTGCCTCATGGGGTCACACACCCACTCACATGCCTCTCACCTGGCCCCTCCCCCCGGCCCCTCAAAAAACACACCATCCAAAGCAAACATCGTATGAACGATACCTTAAAACGCGCAGTTATGAACAGAAGTAAATGGGTAACGTACAATAGTTTGTATTAATCTCCAGTATAAATCCAAGTGCTTTTTTTGTTCCACGGGTCGTTGAAGCCATGAGTGGCACCCCATGCCGAAGAGGGTCATTCTAACTCTGTCCTAATCGCACGTCGCAGGTGTGTGGGCCTGAGGCCGGACCCTTCTGTCGCTCACTGAGAAGCAAAACACCAGCATGCTGGATGGCCACGCCCGTTCGGCGTCCCTCCGTTCGGCGTAAAGTGCCCGCACCGGGCCCGCAGCCCCCATGTCTCAGGTGCCTGCTTTGCTCAGCTACGCTTGGGCACTTTATTCATAGATGTGCCAGTCACTCTCACACAGCGCTGGGTATTTTAAGCTCCTGCTTTCATCATCTTGGTAGTTCCAGTTTCCACTGTCATTCATGTAGAACTTTAGTTTAGCGTTTGCCTTATACAATAAGTCTTCTCCTCCGCGTACATTTAGTGCAGTAATGAGGTCTTGGGAGAACGCCTTGGCTTACAGCAGGCCGCACATCGATCATTTAAGAGCCGGCCGACTATCGCAGCTCTGCCAGCTCCTCCTCCCCTGTAAACTCCCCGTTTTTACCCTGGCGCTCCGCTCTCTACTCCCCGAACAATCTGGAAATGACAGGAGGCAAGGCTGTACACAGAGCCATCAGATTCAGAGGATCCCCTCTGGGGGTGGTATGTTTCAATTTAGGAGATATGTGATATGGTTGAAGTATAAAAGAAAAACATTACCCACCCCTCCCAAGGTGGCTCTGAAACCCTGTGTGCGTGGCGACACCCGGTGGCAGGTTCAGGTATTGCAGTAACAATCAACCCTTTCAGGGTTTTTTTGCTTTTTTTTAAAAAAAATAAAAATAATAATAAACAATGCAAAGTTGAGAGTGATTGCAAAGTGCAGCTGATGATATTTCCTTACGTTAAACATGACTGCAAATACAGGAACATAATTCTGATATAAATATTTAAGCTTGACGTTCCTCTGTGGAAGAGCCTTTCTGTACTGGTTGTTATGGAAACAGGCTGTCGTACTCTTGCTGATTGAACGGTACGGGTGATTATGGCACAATTCTGCAACACGACTTCTAGCTACGGTGGGAAAAAATGGCTCTTATCTGCAGACTTTCCTGCTGTTCTGTGCATTTCCAGTAATTCGTTTGGTAAATCTGTGCTGTGAGCTGTGACCCACCAGGCAATCCCAGGGATCTCAGCTGTCTTCTCCAAAGAGCCAGGCATCTCCTCTCCTCGCTGTACCAGAACGTAAATAAACCCACTCGGGCACAAAAGCAACAACCCATGACAAAACCTGTTCGAATCAAAACTGTATCTGGTGCATTGTGGATAAACTCACCACTGAAAAAGCACCTTCCTCTGCTCCATGGACCACGGCCGGCCATAAAAGCCTGGGAGGGTGAGGAAAACCGGGAAACACCACCAGTTATTTGCAAAAGACTAAATACACTCCAGATTTCTTATAAACATATTCACAAATGCTTTGGGTGCAAAGTGGATCTTTAGCTAGTGGGATGCAAGTCTGATGCTGAGAAGCAGACTGGTATTTCCCTGGGTGAAATCACGTGGCGTCGGATGACAGTGCACCTGTGGGCTCGCTCCAGTTAAAAGTGGATTGTGGGCCAAATGCTGCCAATAGACAGGTGGTGAGAGTGTGGGGGGGTTACAGTCTCAGTCAGCTCTGTGGGACTCAGTACAAGACAATCGAGTGGGCTGGAGCACCGTGACTCTTACACAATAACCCAGACTGGGGAAATACCAGACAATCTGGTATCCTACAACCTGAATTATATCACTAAAACACCTACTGCCATAAATGTGTAAAGACTGTACGTACAACTCTAAAGTACTGTAAGGTCTCTCTTCAGCAAAAGAGAGTGATGTACTGCTCTCTTAGCTGTTAGTACGCCCTGTCTATAAGGATGCTTCTGCAAGCTTCCGGATCTTGTTTTGAAGTGAAAATGATTCCCCCCAGGGGCAGGTGAGTATGGTAAACGACACTAGACAGGCTCGTCTCCCATCTTCTGCCTGTTCTCCAAATACTATATTTAAAAAGGAACGATAAGCCATCTACAATGTTAAAACGGATGCCAAATTGCCGCCTCTTTAAAGGTCAACTTTTATTTCTTAATGTTGCAACATTTAGTAAAACTGTCAAAGCAAACAATTTAAATAAATGTTTTGCGCTAAAATCGTGGTTTTCCCCTCAGCTTTAGTAATATTCATTAGTAACTCTGACCAGACATTCGATTCCCGAGTGGATGATGAATTCCGACATGACGCCTTGATTTCTGTCCCGTGTTCCTGTATTTTGACTTATTTCGCTTACCGTACTGCAGCCAAAACTTCACTCACTAGCCTAGAGGTAAGGTGTATAAGAAGCAATATAACAAATAATTTGATATATTAATGCATTTTCAGGGGAACATTACGAATGAATATGCAAGAATATTAATAGTAGCGATAAGCCGTTTTGATGCATGATCACATAAAAATAACTTTTTAATCACATTTATTAGTTTATTTTGCATTAATCTGAAGTGGTAGCAACATGTCGATTAATAAACATTTTTAAGATTGCAACCATAAATACGTACGTTAGCTAATAAACGAACATTTGGATACCTGACAGGGCGCCCCCCACATCTCTGATTCTGATTTAATCCCTGAATGAAAATGTATGCAACCATCTACTGTCTGTTTATTCAATGCACAAACCAAAAATAAGCAGTATATTGCATGATGCATTCGATAATAAAGCATAACATCACCCCACCTTCCACAACCCCACAAAGGAACTCGCGTTTCTCCTCCATGGCCGATGCTATTGCTTCTCCAGTCCGACTCGATCTGGTCGAACAGGCAACACACGCTGGTGGCCGTCTGCTCTTCAAACGCTGGATACGGGGGCCATGCTTCACACGCACCTGAACGCCGACGCACGGACCATCCTCAAGTCGCAGTCGGAGGACAGTCGCCTCCCTTCAGCTCTCTTTACTTAACTACTAATGATTTTTATTTTTTGCGGGCAAGTCAGATGTTGCAGATCGGAGACGTTCGACCGTGGCACACGAATTACTATTAAGAAAAACGCAGGAGCAGAACATATAACACAGAGCGATCGCTTCGGGGCAAGCCCACCTTTTACAGCCGCTCGGGACCTACACGATTGCCTCGGGTCGCTGCAGCCCCTGGCGGTTGCAGTCACAATTGCAGCTCAGTGATTTATCATGGCGAAGGTAAGAAATGTGCGTTTGATCCTCTCGATTTTTACTGTTATTCAGTAGGGAATAAAAGAAGCATTATCTGTTACACATTTTAATGCACGACGGGTCGGAATACAATGATGACATACACACTGTAGTACATAGCTTGTTAGGATCTTTATTCTCAGAATTATTGCCATGGACTATGTCGTTTATTTTAATCCTTGCTTTAATACACCTTGCAGGATCCCTGGTTAGATCATACCGGTCATGTCTGCCAGGGACGTACTGGAAATAATGGCCTCCCAGTAGAATATTGTTGTTGGGTTGTCATGGCAACACGGGCCAGAGAAGATCCGACACGGAAAGGGGGTAAGTCGCATTAGAAATCCAGTACTCGTTAGCAGAGACCATAAAATTGCATTTGTTTGCCACATTAGGTCAATAAACGATGCTTGCTGGATGCCTTGTCTTTCTGCAATGCAAAGCGTAGTTTCTTGTTTTCAAGCTTGGTTATTTGTTTGAAAAAGTAACTACTGTCGAACTTTGTTCTTGGTAAATGGTGAGAGGTCTTGATGATCCTGCTTATTTAGTTAGATTGCAAAGATTAAGTGCATGAGGAATTTGCTAAAGCCATTTTAACTCAGCATACGATCAAACGTGACTAATACTTTATATATGTGTAAATGTTTCGTCATAAACAGCAGCCTTATAAGGAAAACCTTCAATGCAAGAAGTCAAACTGAGCTACATAATTTCAGGCTTTGTACACAATTCATTATGATTAAATGTCAAATGCAAAATAATGAATCATATAGTATGTTTAATATTTTAAAATGCAATTACGTTATAGTTCAGTTTGTGCATGTTGTGTATAGAACAATGAAATTGTTTCACAACCAGAGGTCAACACCATGACAAATGCTGATTTCCTTCAAAAAGCAATTTTTACCACAGACATGGTGTTTAAAACTGTATCCTAAATATTTTTTCCTTCAAACAAATGTGTACATACAGGTTGTGAACCCCTGATTACAACTGGCACGCCAAAACTGATGTACCATAATATTCAGTTAATATACACAGAGGCACAGTCTTCTAGAATATCTGTGCCTCTGAGCTTAGATACTAATCATCACTGCAAATCAGGTCATCTATTAAATAAAGTGTGCTTGCCTGTTCATCCCCTTACAGAAACCACATTGGCTGTGATCTGATGCAGCACATTTGTCCATCATGCATTAGTAATGGTGTTACTGAAAGCCTGATGTCCGTGCAAAACATCATCAGTCTATACAGTGCAGCTGGTTTTGTTTCAAGCTAATATAACGACCAGGTTCGCTAGTTATGAATCATCTAAATCTAGCCTTTAATGCTTTGACCATCATTCCCAATGTGATACTATATTTTACTCCTGCTTAGGTTTGGTCCGGTCTATTGTGTTAATTTTCCACTTGACAAAGTGATGATTCAGCATGTCATTTTATTCATAAATATTAATTTGACACCATGATGGACTGGCATCCTATCCTGGGCACCTGGTGCCAGGCTCCAGGCCTGTAGCTCTGTGGTCAGAAGATGGAGGGATATTCATTTGACTTTATTCATGGAGGAAACTCTGTATCTCACATAATTTAAGGTCATTTTAAGGTCCAGGTCAAGTTTACAAGTCATACCAAAGTCCTGTAGAGAGTTAGAAAGGGTGTAAAATTAGGAAAATTAATAGATCAATATTTAAATATACAGCTCTGGAAAATATTGAGAGACACTATATTTTTAAATAATGGTTTTATCACGGTTCTGCTGGCAGAAGGGTACACTGAGCAGCAAGAATAAGGTGAAGCAGGAGACGCTAGGAATGACCAGAAACCAGCCAGATAAAGGGTGAAAGCGACTTTCTAATGCCAGAGATGATCATTATCTTATCTGACAGTTTCTCATCAATCATAGGGTGACATCAAATGACCGTCAAAAGGAATGGGAACCATTACGTGCAGGTGTGAAGTGCACTGCTAGGACAGTTCCCGTCTGCTTCCTAGAAGCAGGACTGAAGTCCCATAAAGTAAGGAAGAAGCCCTTCATTAATGAGGAACAGAGATGAACCAGGCGGCAGTTTGCAAATTAATTAATTAATTAATTATTGAGAATTGAAATAATATTGAGAAATTGAAAAATTGAGAAATGAATGAAACAAAAAATGTTGCTGTGGTCTCTTAATTATTTCTGGAGCTGTATTGCGCTTGAGCAGATGCGCTGTGTCCATTTGTTTGGATACCGTGGACGGGTCAGCTTGCAGTCAGGGCTGGGTCTTGTCAGTGCGACCGTGTCAGATGGGTAAAGGCTGCTGCTTCTCCCACACAAAGTGTTTACGCGTAAAATAAATTAACCCTGAAAGAAGAAACCGACATATATCAGTATGCAATCCCATAATTCTCTTATTGACACATGTCTCATATTGATATACTATGACAGCATGACAGAATTCTTGACATCGCGTTATGGCTTCTGGGACGGTGCCACTGCAGGATTTTCAGTGGCCCTCTCTGGACACACACTCCCCGCAGGGTTGCCGACTCCCAGAGAGGATCTCAGCAATGAGTAAAGGACAGGCGGCCGGGGGGCCTCCCACCGGGGTAGGCTCTGCAGGAGGGGTGCTGCAGGCTGCATCGGATCGGGACAGCTTCCAGCAGCGACAGTAAGTCCCGGATTTACCCTCACGCGGCACCATAAGCATGTTAACCTGGGAAAAGCTTTCTGATGTATGAGCCGTTCTACAAGGGCAGATCTTTGGGGGCCGGGGGCAGGGGGCGGGAGGGGCAGCTGCTCCCCCTACTGCATGTCTTTCCCATAAAGTTCACACATGTGGTGACTGAGCTGCGTTCATCACTACATGAGACCCACCTGAATGACTTCAGAGGGCTTTGTGATCCACAGCTATGATACGCTGACCGACACCTGGAACCAGCTGAAGAGGAGAGCAGAGATGCTGTATCCTTTACAACAGGAACACACACAATCCCACAAGCCCGCACGCCCACAGAGACAGGCACACAGCACCATCACTTGGTTCTTGCAGATTAAAGCATGAATTTTACTGAACGGAATCCAGATGGTCAGCTTCAAACCCGAGGTGCTGTTTACCATCCGCCTCTGCATTAGCATTAGCTGGCAGGGCAGTATCTGGTGGTATTTTATTCCTATTAATCTCCACAGAAGCCTTAACATCCCTGTAAAACAGCAGACGTGAGAACGAGTGGCTGAAAAAAGAGACTGAACAAACGACCACGGAGAGTGTGAGTCATGGGCAATTACTGGGGTTATTTTCATTTGCCTCACTGCTGTGTTGGGCGGAGGGTCATGAGGTGGTTGTATAACATGCAAGGTTTAGACCCCACAAAGAGACCGCTTGTTGTACCCGTGAGGTACAAGATCAGGAGCATGAACTGGCAGGGAGAATATGCGTTTTTAAAAATTGTCACTTTAACGAAAAGTATCAACTTAGCAGCTAATGTAAAAGGAGCATCTTTGCGGAGCAGGTCTCATTGCCCACACACTGACCCACAGCAAGAGTACGTGAGCTTCCTGTCCAGAAAGACAGAGGTACTTCAAAATGCCATCAAGAGCCTAAACGAGCAGAACCGGCAGGAGGTGGAGAGGCTGAGGAAGCAGAGGGAGGCGGAGCTGCAGCAGCACACAGAGAAGGTCAACGGTGCGGCCGCGAGGGCACTTTGCCCAGACTCGTGTTCCAAGATGCACTATTTCACAGTTAGGTAACTTAAGCTAGAAGTCATGATCATCCCATAAGAGTTTAGGTAAGGAGCATTCCTATTGGACGATCATGACTGAAGTACCTGACCTCAGAAATCCTGCTTTGCGAAACCAGGCCTTAATACATATTTGGCTCATATTCTGTGAGCATGTTAGTTATTTTTGGCATAGTTTTGAAAATATAATTTATCCAGCTCAGTGATTCTCAGCTAGTATATCCTCAAGATCCTTGGTCATTAAGTCACAAACCCAAAACAGTTGTCGATCGGGGGGGGGTTAATCTCACATTCTGTGCTTCTGGTGACACCCACCAGTCGAGAAATACTGATCTAGATCATTTGAGCTTAATTTAAAGTGTGAAAAAAGGTCACCTAAGTCCTATTTTCCTTTTATGACTGTGATTGGTGCTCCTCACTTAGCTCTGTGAATGTTTCAGAGTTAAAGAGGAGAATCCTGGAGAAGGAGTCTGAAATATGTCACCTGAAGGCCGAGAGTGCAGAGCTGAGCGAGTTTAAGGTAGAGGAAATGCCGCGCTCAAGATCTGGAATTGGTACCGACTCTAATATGCAGCTGCTAGACTTATGAGACTGAAACTTCAATTATATAGATGTAAAATTGGTTTGGTGTCACAAGATGCCCAAATAAGACATACCGCTGAGCCCCGCTGCATCTGTCAGAACCAGCATCAGCAACAGCAGCTTGGCCGCATTACGGAGCTACAGGGACAGCTGGAGGCCATGTACTGCAGCCATGCCGAGGAGGTGTGTGTCCAGATGGCTGACTGCCGCAATAAGAAGGCCCAATATGAGAAGCAGGCCAGGCAGACGGTGGTGGCTTTCACCCGCGCCGCCAATAGGGTGGGTATAGCTCCGCCTGTGGGCTTCTCACATGGCACAATCAGACACACCCACCTGACACTCTAGTACTGGCACTTGCATACCTGCAGTGGGATCAAACCTGGGGGCAAACCGTAATGGGCCACTGACGTAGCGACGCGTCTCATTGATGGCCTACTGACGTAGCGACGTGGCCCACTAATGTAGTGAGGCATCCCATTGACGGCCCACTGACGTAGCAAAACGTCAACCAACTGATGTAGCGAGGCGTCCTGCTGAAGGCCAACTGGCATAGAGATGCGTTGAACTGACAGCCCATTAACGTAGTGACACGTCCCACTGATGGCCCCCTGACGTAGCGACAAGTCCTACTAATGCCCCACTGATGGAGTACTGCATCCCACTGATGGCCCCCCGACAAGGTGACACGTCCCACTGATGGCCCGCTAACGTTAGGACACGTCCCACTGATGGCCCACAGTGTGTGGGGGGGGTGGCAACATGCTGGTCCGGAGCCACACTGCTTGGGGGAAGAAGCTATTGCACAGGAGTGCAGACCTGCTCCTGATGCTGCGGAATCTTCTTCCGGATGGAAGAGGGCTAAACAGTCTGTTGGTGGGAAGGTACTGGACAGTCACAGTGCGGGCGGCCTTACGGAGGCAGCGGGAAGTGTAAGTGTCCTGCAGGCTGGGGAGGGAGCTGCCAGTGAGGCGCTCAGCGGTCCACGCGATCCTCCGAAGGGGGCTGCAGTCGGAGGCGTGGAAGTTTCCATACTAGACGGTAATGGAACTGGATGGAATGCTCTCGATGGTGGAAGGTGGTGAGGATGCGTATGGGGAGGTGCACCTTCTTCAGTCGCCTCAGAAAGTGCAGGCGCCGCTGGGCTCTTTTGGTGAATACTAGAACTCGTGGGCATAAGTGGAATTTAGCGGGAGAACATTTTAAAACAAATTTGAGGAAGCACTTCTGTACACAGCATGTAGTTAGAGTATGGAATAGTCTTCCTTTATATCAGAGCTAGATAGGATTTTAACAACTCTGAGCTATTAGTTAAGTTCTCCCCAAACGAGCTTGATGGGCCGAATGGCCTCCTCTTGTTTGTGAATTTCTTATGTTTTTAAGTTAAACCAATTACATCTTGTGTTTACTAGTACGCAAACAGCATGTCAGACATGCTCATGACAGACAGGAAAAAATATGCATAATTTTAGGGTTTATAAGCATTTTTAACCGTTATATTTTATTCAGTTTAACTGCAAAAAAAAGTTAACAGAATTACAGTTAACGGAACTAAATTTGGTAGATGCTAACTGGTCCGCTAGCAGTTTTCAAAGTTAGTGTAAACAATTAGCAAAACCCTGCCCGCCACTGCCCACTGATAAGGTGACGCGGCCCACTGGCAAGGTGCTGCATCCTGCTGATGGCCCAATGATGAACTGAGCCGTCCTGCTGACGTAGCAGCCCATCCCGCTGATGGATCACTGACGTAGTGGCGCATACTTACATGGTAGCAGACCAGCATCTCCTTCAGATCTCTGCTGTCATGTGAGGTGCCGACACACTGACCCTCCATCCCTAACATTTGATCCCCCCTCCCTCCAGGAGGCAGTTCGGTCCATGATGGCCCAAATCCAGCAGGTATCCCAAGAAAACCAGAGCCTGCAGGGGGAGCTGCAGCAGCTGATTCAGAGGACACACGCACTCCGCTCCCGCCGGGATCAGCTGCAGGCGCGCAGGCAGCAGCTCCTGCAGGAGAAAGAGTATGCGCGGGTGGTGCGCAGGCAGAGGGCACGGCCAGAAGAGGGCAGCGACGTGCCACCGGGTCAATAATGCCGCTCAGGGAAAAAGGCACAGAAGCTTAGAGGACAGGCCTGCAGACAAACAGGCTGGCAGCACGTGCTAACAAGTACACATTCAGACACAGTCATCTGATAGCCTGTGCCATCCACGCCGCCCCCTGCACCCGTCCTCAAAGCAGTCTAATAAACATCAATGAAAGCTATATGGAGAGGCTGCTTAGCAGGAGTTATAAGGGGCTTCACATGGTCAAAGCCAGGTTCGCTGTACAGTGAGGACCAGTGAATTCATAATATTCCAACATCGTGCGGGTGACACAGCTGGGTCCCTCTAGCCCTCATCGCGCTGCAGTCCGGACACATACAGGTCTGTGGGTGGAAACGGCAGCCTCTTCCAAGCGTGTTATATTACTTCACACAACCCACAGGCCGCGGAGTGAAAACGGGCGGGTGTCTGACGGTACACAAACACTCTGGTCTGTGTGCATTGTGCGTCTGGGGGGAGATGTGGCTGAAAATAAGACCGCTGCCTGATCCAAACTGGGAAGAAATGGATGAAAAGTTTGCTTTAAAGAAAAACAGCCAAAAATGTAATACAGGCAAGGTTATATTTTTAAATATATATGCATCTGTAGTACACACTATAGCCCAGCAGAGGGCAGGGCAACATACACCACATATCGGTAAGAGGTAGTTTATTAGTCTTTAGAACAAGCATGAAAACAACATTCACACAGTCATCCACATATGCACAGTATTTTTTACATATTTACATTTTATTATATAAATTATAAAAATAAAACTGATGTAAATTAACTTTAAACTTTCATTCATACAAATGACATGAAAGAAGGTAACGACTGGGGAAATTTGATGTATTTATTCTGGCAACATTATTTTCAAAAATAAGCATTTCTTTGTACACGTCAGAATAATTTAAAGAATGCTTTAAAATGGTCCCCTCTGTAAAATAACCATGGTTCCAGGTCCTGAGGTGCAGAGAGGACCTTGTCCAGTATGCAGGCTCAGTACACACAAGATCCTACTGAAGACCTGTTGTCCACAAGCTCCTGATAATCTGACATCCTGCACCTCTGTCGGCAATAATAAATAAAGATAATACAAAAAGAATTGCACGGTAGTGTTTCAGAAAGCCCTGTCTGGCATCACCCAAAGCAAAGATGCAAAGAATGTCATGATGGCACCGGCACGCATGAAGGATTGCACGCCTACCGTGTGTGGACATGTTTGTAGGTCATGGTGGGAAATCAGGTTGGACCGGAAGGGGACCATTGAGCATCTAGCTTCTAAGCCTGTGTGTGCTTCACAAAATGGCCCGCTGGGTCGTCTATCTGCGTACCGGTGAGTCAGTGCTACCACTGTGCCGGAGAGAGAGAGATGTCCTCTGTACCCACACACCCGCCCTGCCTAAACACAAGGGGGCCAATAGTATTCCTATAAGCCGAGACTAATGGCAGTGACATGCATCTACATCCAGCTCAGCACATTCAAGAGACGAGTGCACTAGAGTCGTCCACCGAGTTCACCGTTACACGACTCGGACAGACACATAAATACAGTTCATAGGAGAGTGCATCTCTCCTCGTATGGTTTCTTATTTAAACAGACCAGTGTTAGTAGACCAAACCCACCCTCACCACAAAGGGTCTGGAGATCGTCAACCCTTTGCTTCCCTTGCCTTCTGATGCCACTATGGAATCAAGGCAACACCAGTTACCATCCTCAGCAGAACTGTGCTTTTCCCTTCCTCTGTTTTTATTACGCAAGAACGTCAGGGTGGAGGGGTACCCCAGAGTCAACTTCCAGACCCCCGGCAATGGTTGTGCTTTTAGCGTTTCCCTCCCCACACTCAAGATCAAGTCATTTGAGTTTAAGAGAAGTTTTTTTTTTTTTAAAAAAAAAAAAAAAAACATTACAAGTCTACACTTAAGGTAATTATATCCAGGGCTTTCCCCACAGGACCAGACTAAACCCATTCATGCTGTGAGCAGAACAGGTGACCCGTCTGGGCCGTTGGCTCGTTTTGAAGGTGCCTCGGCTATTCAACGTCCTGCAGGCATCGTCCCCTTGCTGGCATTTACCAAAACCACAGGGGGACCTGCTGTTGCCGTTGCCACGGAGCTCCTGGTGACTGTTGAGTGCGTGGGACCAGAGGCACATCAGAGCAGACCCATGTTTCTCAAGTGCCTGGCAACAGTGGGCAACTCAACCAGTGATCTGAAGAGTTTATTCCGTCTGAACAGAAACCCAGAGTGAGCGCACCTGTGTCCCGATGAGAAAAAGGCTACATTCATCTCCTAATTGCAGAGCATGTCCTCATTCAGCGGCTAACAATACCGCTAACACCGTCCCTCAGCCGGCCGGCACTCCACCCTCTTTGGTCCCGGGCCTCGGGGAGTTGCTAGGAGGCAGAGTCACACTTCAAGGCGTGATCTACGATGTGTCTTTGGTCTGACCCAGGTGAGGCGACAGGCCTAAAGCCATTCTGAAGGATCTATGAGAAAACAGGATGCGGAGGGCTGTCGCACCACCTCACTGGCTCTGCACGGGCGGTGGCCTGAGGGAGTCAAAAGCCACTGATAAGGTGACGTGGCCCACAGCCTTCTGTACCCTCTTGACGGGCAGACAGCTAAGTATGTGTGTTATTCTATGTGTTAAGAGGCACTACCGGGTCTATTCGCTGACCCATGTGATTAATCCATGTGCCGCAGAGCTGAGACACACAACCAGCTCCTTGTCAAATGGAACTCTCCTCAAATGGAGCCAACGGGGCAGCCTTGGGGGTCTCGAGATCGGTGAACTCGTCCATCCCCGACGTCAACTCCTCCTCTAGCCGCTCCGCCGTCTCCTCCAGCTCGTCCGGCTCCTTGCCGTCGACCTCCACGGCCCGGTTGACCGCCGACTCCTGTAGCTTGTGGCCGCCGCTGTTGCCATAGACGCTGTGCCCGTTGAGCGCCCCGTTCCGCTTCTCCGTGAGGGGCACACCTTCGGAGAGCAGGCTGGCACTGCTGGGGGACAGGGGCGTGTCTGAGGACTGCAGGAAGTCCCGCCCATTCTTTTCAGGCATGTGGGTGCTCCTGTGGCCCACGCACATAATGTAGAGCAGACAGCCCAAGAAGGCTCCGGCGAAGAAGCACACGGGGTAACCGGCCACCACGTGGCGCGTGCCCGTCAGGGCTTCGACCACACCCATGCAGGGGGCGTCCATGGCCAGCTGGTACGCGGCTTTGCGGCAGGGAGGCTGCTCTCGGCCGCCTTCCTCGCAGAAGCAGGTGTAGATGCCCACGCTGTCGCTACTGATCATCACCTCCAGGTGGCGCTGCCATGTGTGGCGGCCATCTGGGTGGACCCAGTAGCAAGACCGAGGCGAGAGCTGCTCACAGGACAAGACGACGTGCATCCCGGTCATCACGCGAAAATCCTTCACTGTGGGATGGCAGCGTGCTGTGAGGGCGAGTTGAAGGTCCCGTTATTTATGCCAATATGCACAGGGGTACAATGGCGACCTGCTCTACTGACATAACAGCACTAGTGGTTCAATGAACAAAACCTTTATAGAAGCCCATAATTAAGGAGAAGAAAATGGGGCAGTCCTAATTTATAACAGGCCTATTTACTTTAACATTTAAAGGTTGAAGGTTAGAGGAAGTCATTAAATATTACATTAATAAGACTGACATTCATGGTTCATGGCTGCTTCGTTTTGGATGTTTATGGTCTGCGTGCTTTGACCTCATTTCTAGCTGCTTAACAGCTTTTCAGGTGGACCTTCAGTGACATTTTATAATCAGGGAGGCCAGGCCCGGTCCTCACGGGCCACAGAGTACCCGATTAAGTTTAGGTGCGGCTGGTGTTCACCGAGGACTTCACAGGCGGGCCGATCCTGAACGGGACCTACCCTCTCCGACGTCGCACTGCCTCAGCGCGTCTTCAGGCTCGGCTCCCTGCGGGATCCTAGCAGAGTTCGGGAAACGGACCCACGTCCAGTGACAGTTAACACACAAGTGCAGTCAGACCTGCAAAACCATAATCACAACAGACGTGGGAAGTGACGCGGCGTGGAGGCGGGGACGACCGCACATACTCTCCCAGTGCCTTGACACAGGCAGGCGCTCCTGCCTTGGTCCTCCACACGCAGCCCAGCCTTCGAACCCGAGCGCACATCTCGCAGCTGCTGTACTGCTCGCAGCCATCTACTGGGAGGCTCACCAGGGATTGGGGCGACCCGACCACGGCCCGGCCCTGAGATCGTGGGAGGGAGAGAATAGCTTAGTTCCAACTGGATCAGGATGCCTCTTGCATTAATTCTTGTCTCCGAAAGGAAAATCAATGTCTTGCACCGGCTCCTCAGCAAAGCTTTTAAGCTCAAGGCCACATCCGCTTCAGTGGAATTTCAGAAGCCCAGAGGCAGTTCTGCGTACCTTGTATAGAAGGATGTTGTTAACAGGCTCCTGGAAAGGGAATATAGGGCTCTCCAGCAGGAGGCTGGTGTTCTGTCCCTCCACCAGCACCCTGTGCAGCTGCCCGCGGTCTGAGGGGCGACACACGGACCGGTAAATGCAGACACGGCCAACCAGCGGCCTTAACACTCATGCTCCTTCCATTCCATTGATCACCCTCTCCTTCACCACGCTTCTCAGCTCCACCTCCCACACATTCCCTCTTCCTTTCTCCATTCCTCCACACCCCC
>JAABNX020000017.1:17409120-17421779 GCA_015163995.2 Mormyrus lacerda | reverse complement strand
GGTTCCCCTCAGAAATGCTGATGAGTGCATGATGAAGAAAGAGGCTGATATCGGGGACAAGAAGCCTCAACGTGGGCAAACAGTCTGATACCATAAATCGTGCTTTCCAACTATAAATCGCATATAAACACACCTAATGGCCACTTTATTAGGGACACCCAATAGTACCAGGTAAGAGCACTTTTTCCTCCAGAACAGCTTCAAGGCTAAATGACTTTCACCTACCTTTCAGAAGTCTCCCTCTCCGCTGGCCTCACTCATTAACGAGGCCTTATCAGGCACAAACAAATGCCCCCGACCGGATGATTTTTGTTTGCCACAGTGCTCTCTGTACACTGCAGACACTGCAGTGCACTGCAGACACCGCGGTGCGCGAGGATCGGCGGCGCCCGGCCGTTTCGGAGCCGCAGGAACGTCCACGCCTGGCCCCACATTCACAATCACTTGGGCTACAACACCTGATCTTTCTCATGTTTAGACAAACAATAACTAAGCCTCTTACCTTTGCCTGCATGCCGTATATATACCGCATGTATTAGGTTGCAGCCACATGATTCGCTGTGCACGTTAAACGGCCGTACTTAATAAACTGCGCACCGAGTGTTTATTAGCGTTTTTCACCATGTAATTCCCCAAAGCAGTAGATTAAATATTTAACTGATGTGGCCGATACTGACTGGACACATGAGTTTATACAGAAGTTACTCGGCTCATCTGCAGCGTGGCACTATACCTGACCCTTTCTGGCTAAAGCCCAAACAACAGGGGCAGGGAGAGGGGTGGAGGAGCCAGCTGAAGGCCGTGGCGGGGAGGGGATGCGGGGAGGGACAGTCACGCGGCCACAGCTACCGCAAAGCTGCTCCTCAGCGTTAGCAGTTCGGTCTGCGACGGAGCTGCAGTTTAAATCCAGCTCCCTGATGTCTGGTGCCCTTGACACACAGGCTCACACACTCACAGCATGAATGCACATTTGCATATCTATTTTCATCAGGACTGCACACAGACGCTTACTTTAAAGCAAATGATGGTAATGGAAATGGTTTCTAACCACAGCAGAAATAGCACAATTTTTGTATAATATAGAAATACATTTTTAGTGTAGCATAGATATGCAACAAACACTGGCTCACCTTCCTTTGAGTACAACCCAGCCCCTTTTCTGTCTCAGTCCCCTGCAATAGGGGTGCGTGTTTATAGTTCCCATTTCCCCTTGTTTTATGTTATTTAAATAGCTCTAAAATTTAAGAAAATGTTAATCACAAGATTATTATTAATATTATTATTATCACCATTATTATTAATAATGTTATTAATAACAATAATGTCATTATCAATAATAATAATAATAATAATAATAATAATGTTTGGGGGGCTAGATCTCCATGACGCCACCTCTGTCTATCCCTCTTTTCTTATCCACACTGACGCCCCTTTTCTCCGAAACTCAGATCGCCTGCTTGTCGCCGGCCAAGCCCCCCCTCACCTCCGTCTTCCCCTTGGCCACACACGCATCCTGCTTGCTCTTCGGGACATCCCACACGATCTGCGGAAGCACAAAGAGGCGGGCGTCAGAGTCAGCACCGGGTGCCAAACGGTGAGAGACGACATTTAAGCATTTTGAAAGAATTAAGTGTCCCCAGTGAAGGACAGGACCAGCCCCGTAGCGTCAGGTCATCTTCGCCTGGACGTTGAACTCAGCATGCCAGGCGTAGTCAGACGCTCCCCGACCAATGACCGACCTCGCCACACCCACACAACCTCTACAAAAGTTCCTGTTTTGCTCTCGGCGTGACCAGGTTTGTTATCCGGCTGTCGAAGTTTCAGCTGCAGGCACTTTTGTTATGTTTAGGTTACTGCAAAACCAAGAGCGGGCAGCCAACAAGGAAATGGGATTTTCACCCAAGGAGGGGGCAGGGGCTGGTCCTTCCTGTCTAACACTAAGTGAAATATTTTCACTAGAACAACTTTAAAAAAAATTAATTCCAAGACACTTGAGCCACTTCTGCAAAGGAATTAACTGTAAAACAATAATGTATAGCAAGGAGTTAGACTTCTGTAAGATTTCCGTAACATTCTTCTGTGCATCATCATGGAATTTCAGAAACTGCTGCAAACTGAAGGCTCTTGGTATGATCAGTCCTCTCAGAGAAACATTAAATATAATGGAGGACATAGAGGGCAAGAATGATGATTGATCAGACTGCCTTTGTTTCTGCTTTGCAGTTAAAGCTCCTTTGACTAAAGTGCTTCATGAGTGATCATGGATGTATCATCGCAGCTGTTGTGATAAATCAAAAGATTTACTGACGCGCCACGTCTGCAAGGCATCTGTAGCCCCCTTTACCTTTAGGGGGTAACTAGCAGACGGCCTGCTGCCCGTCATCCGACATCAAACATCGGGACACTGTTCGTTTCACTGACAGGACAGGTGGCACGTAAAAGACCAGCGATGGCATTGAATAAGAAAAAAATAAGCTATCACAATCAGAACAGCACAGACTGAAGCCCAGGAGGCACAGCAACAAAACACCAGATATGGTCTTGAATTTCGCTGCTTCAAATACTTTTCAAGCTTTCAGTTTTACTCTTGTAAGTCTCCTATTTGGCTGCGATGTGGTCTTTGTGCCCTAAGGCAACTCTGTAAACACTGACAGTCAACGCTGTCTCCTGTATAGCATTGCGATGGGAGCTCTGATGAATCAGACTGTCAGAATGAACATGACAGCTGTCATATCAGACAAGGAACAAAATTCAACAGAAAACTGATACATTGACAGTAATTTTCAAACTTCGCAGGAGAAAAATTTAAGAAATAAATACAGTAATAACATGCTTGAGGACTTTGGGAGGAAACCTGGAAGCTTTGTATATCCAATCAACAACTTACCCTTAAGCCCCATCCAATCAGCACCTTACCCCTCAGGACCCATCCAATCGGCACCCTACCCCTCAGGACCCATCCAATCGGCACCCTACCCGTCAGGACCCATCCAATCGGCACCCTACCCGTCAGGACCCATCCAATCCGCACCCTACCCCTGAGCCCCTTCAAAATCAGCACCCTGCCTTCAGCCCCATCCAATTATCTCCCTGGAGTGTAAAGCCCTCGTCACCTGCTTGGCTCTCTTCGTGAGGTCGTTGGTGTCAATGGCCAGTATGGCATCCCGAGCCCCGAGGTAGAGTGTCGCAGTGCTTGGATCCAGTAGGAAGGTGCTAAAGTTGGATAGGTTGTAGAACTGCTGCAGGTTTGCATTGCCATATGTCCCTGAATGAGAAGTAGAGAAAGTCAGTCAGTCTGTGGTGGAAGGAGTTTTAAGGGGCCTATTTTCAAAGGCTTTAAGGCAGAGGTGGACATTTCAGGTCCAGAAAGTAAAAATCCAAACCAGGTTTTTGTTTCAACCAACTACTTGCGTACTCTGTGACTCTATGTTCAACTGGTCGGTTGAAACAAAATCCTGGTCTGGATTTTTACTTTCTGGACCTCAAATGTCCACCTCTGCTTTAAGGTTAATGCACATACACACACACACACACTCAGAGCTCCTCCTGTAAGAACCCGGACAGAACACCCTGCAGCACAGGGGTAAGACTGGTCACGATTCAGCTTTTTGCTTTTGTCCGGACCTGTAATCTCATTGTTGGGGTAAAAATTACTTCAGTACAGCAGGGTTTTACTTTGTAAATGGACACAGTGTGTTTCTGGCTACAGACGTCAGCAGGACCACAATGCTAACGGAAACACTGCCTACTGTAAGCAGGCTATCCAGATAAAAGCAGATTTGAAGAAATTCACGAGTCGCTCGCCAGCACTGCACAAAGGAATAGCTTAGCCATAAATGGGGCAAGATCTGAAGGCTGAAGTGAAGTTTAAAACTCACACGGATAATTCGCACAAAAAGCAGAAACAAAATACAGCACTTGGAAAGATTATCCGACACCTGCAAAGCCAACAAAAAATGTTTAAACTCAAAATAAAGTCCGATGTTATGCAGGTTTTTTTTTTTGTTAACTGTGCAAATATGTGCTTATTATTGTTTTTTTTCCCGCAAGTGATGTACTGGCTGGAAATGAGGCAGTTATTAGTGAGCTGTGTGACATGCACGTGTCATTAGGAAATGCAGGTATAAAAACGCCACGCTGTGCCGAAAAATAAGCTGATGACCAATTAAGCCAGCAGGACAAGTTTGGAGGCCGACAGGCACACACGCTGAGCTCAATAGATCGCAGTCAGCTACTAATTGGCTTGCTCATGTTCAACATTGGGGATCAGCTTGATGGAGATGTCCAATTAAAAGGGAGGGGGGGGGTCTGGTATTCAATGAATAAATACTATTAAACAATTCTAAAAGATTCGATATGTCTGCAGTAATAATGACACGTTAGCAGTTGGTGGGACAATTAGCCTGTAGTGCCATTTTAACAACAACAAATCCAGTGGCATTTGTTGCGATCTGGAGTCTGTCCCACAAAGGGTGTGAATGAGGGCACGACCCCATACAGGAAATCAGCCCATTACAGGATATTTCATGCACTACAGGCAGCTCGCAGTAATAACACGCCTGAGGACTTTGGGAGGAAACCTGGATGTAACGCAAAGCTAGAGAGAGACTGAATTCAAACCCACAAGGGTGGAAGTCTGAGGCAACCGCGCTAGCTAATGTGCCACTATGTCCGATCATATGATTGACAAGTACAGAATGTATTACACCGTTTAAACCACTAACATAAGCAAATAAATAATGTAACACAGCGAGATGAAAGAATGTAATGTTATGGTAAGAGGAAAATGCAAAGGTCGCAAGCTCGCCGTGTGTGTTATAGTAAAGCAGCGGCGCCTGGAGATCTAGACTAATACGGGGCATTAATTATCTGCTCGCCCTCGTTTATCAAGGCACTGAACTGCACATTCATATGAATTGGCTGAGCAAGGGAGCTATGACCCAGATTTCCACTCCATTCCAGTCGAACCCAAACAAACAAATACACAAACAAACAAGTCAACAGATGAGACAGAGATGAGTTGTAGTCCTAAATATGGACTTCAGGCAGCTGTTGGTGTGTGTGTGTGTGTGTGTGTGTGTGTGTGTGTGTGTGTTGGTGGTGATGGAGTGGTTGGCCCAGAGTTAACGTGACAAGCCCAGCAGCTCACTGTCGACCACACAAGGCACCAGCCGCCTCTCGCCAAAGGCCAATTCCTCACCCACGGTGGCACAAGGACGTCTTCACGGAGCACCTGCTGGGCCGGGCCGGGCAGCTGCCCGCGGGCCTCTGCGTGTCAGTGGGCACATGAAGGGAAGGACAGACTCAAATAGCGCCAAGCCACTGACCCACTTTTCAGCATCACTGTTTTACCCTTTGTCCTTACTAAAGGTTACCAAAGCAACTGGGACTTTAACCAACAAGCTTCAGGTGTTAATGTGTGTCCTTCACTGTCATGGCAGCCGACGCTGCTTTAGGTTAATTAGTCAATTAAGGAGGTGACTGGAGGGCGGGTGGGCAGAAGGGTGGGGTGTCACCATGGAAACCAGCATAGCCTGGCGGCCATAGAACTCTCCTGGAATGTGAGGCTCTGACCCCGTGGGGGGAGGGGGGGCAGAATGTCAAAGCGGCCTTGTCTGCCACCCCGGGCCGTGCTCATCCCGATGCCAGGGCGGATGTACGAGTCACAGCCGCTCTCTGGGGGAATGGGGGCTGCTGGCCTCACCTTCGGCAGCCCCCGCCCCACATGCATGCCACTCCGCCCCACCCCACATTCCTGCCCCACTGCCCCCAGACAGCTGACGGAGGGCTGCACTTGGGCAGCTGAGACAGACAGACACATAGGCAGCCTCTGTTCAAGCATTCGTTATTCATTTACATGGCAGAAGCTTCCCGCTCCTGATAAGTGGGCAGATTTAGCCATTAGTGTACCAGGAAATGCAAGGCGGGGCAGTAATATTAACTGGCTGCGACGGCATAGGAGACACTTTGATATCAAGGGAGGACGCACCTTAATTTAAATATAACTGTGTTTATTGGGGGGATAAATACAGACAAATTAAATATTGGGGGTTTACATCTGACTGTACTTCCTACCGCCTACCTGGGTGAAATGGTGACGGCTCTTCTGGGAGTAAAACCCAGATGTGAATTGTTCTAAATAGTGATGTGGCTTTCTTTTTCTCCCCCCCCCCCCCATTAACATAAAAACCACCCTGGTAAAAAGGGAAAATGGACAGTCAGATGCTCTCTGGTGCATTGCCTCCTGGTTCTAATTCATGTTTAAGAGGCGGGCTGAGAAGGCATGTAATAAGTGTGTCCATTTCCTGTGCAAAGTCTATTGGGACTAGAAAGAGATGGGTGGGGGTGGCTGGATCGATACTAGTGGGAGTGATCTGGGACGGGCCGACTCTGCGGCTGCAATCCAATCCGAACCCGACTCGCTTCCATGGAGAACTTATCTGGCTCAGGTGTGGCCATTATGCCTACGTGAAATCACCCGTGCTCACATGAACCCATAGGTACACTGGGAACTGCATTGAAGGGAGGTCCCACAAACCATGGATGGATGGAATTTCCTGCTCGGGGTTAACGGACCTCAGAGGAACTGTGAAGACAAGCCTCCCAGACGAACAGACAAGTCAGTGCTGCGCTCCCCCGCACGCGGCTCCTTGACCAACCGCGGAACAGAGCCCTTACCCACGCAAGCACACAATTATACCAACACCCATCTGATAAAGACAGATCGGAAAATGTTCTTCCATTAATCATGCTGTTTGGCCAGACAGATTTAAATCCTGTACAGATCTGAGCTCTGGTGGTGGTGCTTGAATCACGATGGCCGTCGGTTTCCATGCCGCCCGCATCTCGCGCCAGCTTACTGTAGGAGAGCCTATGCCCCCAGCAGAGGATAGCACCCGGAGGGGCTCTGGGACGTCTCATGTTCTTATTCGCCTGCCGTCTCATTAAATCTCTAAGGTGGCCGAGAAAGGAACAGCGAATGCTGGACCTCTGCAGGCCGGATCAAGAGCACGACAGCTTAACCAAACTCACGTGCGGAAAATGACAGACACACAGGAGCGCCACCTACACCTAACCTGACCGGACACTGAGCAAGACTGACACACAAGGCAATGTGAAGAAAAGCATCTCCTAACTGGATAATGCAGAGAACAAAAAAAACGGCAGATCCTCATTTCTAATTAAGTAAACATCCACCTTCTTACAACAGAGATGCTATTTCCTATTTCAATAAACAGAGCCACAAATAGATGCTTTCCTATTATCTCATACGGCAGCTGGCAAGCTAATGGCAAACCAGGGTCAACAGCACTCTTGAGACCCTCTGCTATCAGGCATGTCCATTAAGGGCAAACGCAGTGCCGATGGCGTGCGCCATGCCTGCAAGGATGACTCACCAATCCCAGAGCCAGCAGGAAAGATGGGGGGGCAGCCAAGGCTCATGGGGATAGCAGCACTCTGCGAGTGGCAAGGGCACCTAAGGAGCGTGACCTGGCGATAGGTCAGGAGACCGGTATACCAGGGTAGCCGACCTCGAAGCCTGATGGTACTGCCCTTTTTCGAAAGGCCTGCACCTTGCAGCAGAAAGCAACTGACAGGAACCCGTCCGCAGCGGCAGGCACTGAAGCCTAAATCGGCCCTGCAGCATGCAGGGGGGCGGGGGGTCTCAGAGCTCGGCAGAGGCGAGCGCACCGCGGAACGTGACGGCGAAGAATGCGGTGACGCACAGAGCAACAATAAAAACGACAGCTTGTCCCCGCGACTGACGTCAGGCGCCGTGGCTCAGCGGCCGTCCCGAGTGGAAGCCGCTAAAGCGTCACGGACTCCCGGCACACTCATCTGCGGAGGGGGAGCACGATGTCGCCCGTCTTTATAACATCCGGCTGGCATTCAGAAGCGGTTCTGTTTGTTTGGGAAATGAGACACATCATACTTTAAGATGAACTCTTTCGCAGTCCTTTCAGTTTTGAAGTGCGGGAACCTACAGGAAAGTGAAGAATCGACACATAGAACCGGTCCAACACAGGGTGACGTCCCGATCCCACGCAGGCAGGGAGTGGGACATGCGCACAATGGGGAAGGCCGGCTGAACTACATGGCTTTTTGTAGTGCAGGAGGAAACCCAGTGAGGATTCAGAATGTAGAGAGAGCACAGGAATCAGAGTGACAGAAGCTGACAGTGTGAGATAACCACTGTGCGTTACATATGTAGCTGGTTTGATAGGAATGCAGACCGACCAGTTGCGCTTTTACCATACCTCCTTCTTTCACTTCTGTCTGCCTGGAACTAAAATCTTTGTGCAGGTACTAAAACCCAATCATATTGGGTTGACAAATGGAAAGCAGAACAGCTTTATCTAAGGCGCAAACTCCCAGATTGGCGAAATTCCTCCCTTTGGAAAGGGCTGCTCGCGTCGCATGAGATTCCCTGGCCGAGAGACAAGCCTCCTCTCCCTCTGTCCTCTGTCATGTTTCTCGTTTTTTTTTTCCACGCTCAAGGCACAATCCCCCCCTGCGTCAAATTACCCATTCGATTTCACATTGCAAACCCCCCCCCCCCCCTCCAAAAAAAAGCTTGTCTGACGCCTGTGCCGTTCTTGGCAAACGCAGAGCGTTCACCCGGATGTGGCCGGTGGGGAGGTCTGGGGGAAATGTCCTCGTGTCCAAGCCTGTCCCAGCCCAGCAGGAGGAGGAGCCACTGAAATGTCACACGGCCCCGCAGTTACGCCATCTGCACCTCCCTGTCCGCGGGACGCCACTTCGGGGGGGGGGCCTTCTACCTTTCACTGAATTTGTTAAATAAATGCTGACAGTAGGAGGCAGACAAAATGGGAAATTTACAGGACAATTACACTCCTCTAATTGTCCCATCACAGAAGTAGCCAAGGCTTATGTTAATAACCGTAGTCCCACCCGGTCTAATCCCCAAAGCCCCTGAAACCGTTTGACCCAGCCGACTGGCCGGTCTGGCTACCGAGGCGTGAGCAGGATGAGACGGAGCCCTCGCCCTGCTCTGCGTGGAAACACCGGGTCGACGAGACTGGCTCCGCGGGGTTCATTAAACATTCATTAAGCATTCATCCAGAAGGAATGAATCTTTAATCAGCTGTGGGGAGGGCCTGGGCAGTGGTTGGGGGGGGGGGACCTGCCCGGCCCCGAGTGGACAGTCCTACCTTCACAGCTCCTGTTACAGAGGTATCACTGCAAAGTGAACTGGGCAGATCAGAAACAGGAATGACTGCTTGGTAAATAATGCAGGCTGGCCTTCACTCATCGCTCGTCACTGACCTGCCAGGCTGCACTAAGCAGCAGACTCCTGCATCTGATGGGTTTTTCCCTTAATGTGCCTTAATATACAACATTTCCTTTTAATATTTGTTCTCATCTTATTACTTCCAGTTTTATAGTTTGACACTATTTAATATTTTATTTTTTTTATTAGTTGCTTTAGTTCCTTTCCTTTTCCTTTCCATCTATTTTCTATAACCGCTTCTCCTATTCTGGGTCACATGGGGTCCAGAGTCTATCCTGGAGGCTACGGGCACAAGACAGGGAATAAGCCAGGATGGGGCACCAACCCATCATAGGGCACACTCACATAACCAAATCAGACACACAGCTACAGGCAAACTGGTAATTCCAATTAACCTCAGCATGTTTTTGGACTGTGGGGGGAAACCGGAGTACCTGAAGGAAACCCCACGACGACACGGGGAGAACACGCAAACTCCGCAAACGGAACCCTGGCGGAGACTCAAACCCGGGTCTCAGAGGTGCGAGGCAACGGTGCTAACCACTGCACCATCACGGCCTTTCCATGGTCACTTCTTCCGTATTACAATGCGTCATCCTCTCCACAGGACGATTTCCTGCGGTCAGTGGTAGCCATTACCTGAGCAGAGGCAGCAGGGGGCGCAGTGGTTAAGGTGCAGCACTGTGGCAAAAGAGGAGCCCAGAGCAGCAGGTTCACCTATATTATTATGCCCTTCAGCTAGAAGTCGAATTTCTGCTTCATAATCAATTTTAAATGAAGAGTAGTCCTTAATAATAACAATGGTATATTAAAAATTCAGATTTATGAATGAATTAAGTCTAAAATAGCAAAATATGCCAGCCGCTTGGATAAGCTAGCTAAATAATAACCTCTACAATTGATAAATTACACTTGCGAGACGTGGACAGGAGGGGCCCATATGACTGGCACCGTGCTGAGGGGTATATTAGTTCTGTGGGGTATATTAGTGCTGTGGGGTATGTCCGTCATGCTCTCATCACCCTCAATTCCCCACAAGAATCTTCCACGTTTGCAAACTGGCAGCAAGAAGAGCTGGAAACAAGTACAATGTTTCCCACTTATGTCCACGGCTCA
This sequence comes from Mormyrus lacerda, assembly GCA_015163995.2. Taxonomy (NCBI): domain Eukaryota; kingdom Metazoa; phylum Chordata; class Actinopteri; order Osteoglossiformes; family Mormyridae; genus Mormyrus; species Mormyrus lacerda. Next base: position 17,411,410 of record JAABNX020000017.1, on the reverse strand, counting down.
GATCTACAGCTCAGCCTTAGTTTCTCCCTCCCTCACACCCACCGATCAGGGTTTATCTTACTCATGGCCTCTACGCGATTTGGGGAAGAATCTGCACTTGCAGTCAGTAACATCTGAGCTGTTAGCTCTGCTCTCCTGTACCGTTTCGGAACCCTAACAGCTACATATCCGACGGCGCGGCAGCTGGGCTCGCCGATGGCTGATAGTGTCGTACTCGTCCGCGAATGTGCAGAGGACAATCTCAGCCCAGCGTCTGAGCAAGCGAATGCATCTGAATTAGTCTCCTCCCATAATAGGTAACTGGGGACAATGAGCTTACCGTAGGACCAGCGGGGATGTTTCTCATCTACGACGGGAGAGTCGGGCAGGATGGAGCGTGAAGTTCACTCCCTCCCAGAAAGCCTGTTGATTAGAAGCTGCCCAGCCCTGAGGTGAAGGTGACATCTGACACAATCTGGGTGTGACATCCTGCCCGCTGGCCTGCCGATTCCTGAAAGGTGACCTGCACTAATGCCTTGCAGCATAGATCACCAACTAGATCACTAACAAACATGGACGTTTCCTTTGGGGACGACTTCTGACAATAAGCTTAATTGCTGTCTTACTCCCATAGATCGTATCTAACATTCTACGGACAAATTTATGGGTGAAATGGTGCCAGTATTGTACAGAGGTCTAGGTCACAAGCTGAGAGACTGTCCCTCAGTCTGTCTTCAACTGCCTGGAGGTGGGGTCTTTATCTCTTTCACCCCCCCAAATCAGGCCACTTCCTGCTCCTTCGCGTCCTACCATCTTCATCGCTCCTTGACAAAGACACCCCCTTGCTCCAAATGGACAGGAAGCAGCTGGCCAAGGAAGGAGTCAAGGAGTTGGGGCCCTTCTGGAGCCCCACTGCCCATCACCCTAAGAAGCAAACCCCCCCAGCCAATCCCACGGCCAGTGATGCAGGAGTGTGCCTGTATTGTGTCCCTCACAATAGGCTACTCATTAAACAATGGCCCACAAGAGGCATCATGCCAGACCCTCCCTTCCCCCCCAAGCAGAAGCCCTCCCACCCCACACACACAGAGGGGGAGGGGCACTAACACACTCACACGCTTGTAAATCCACCCCCGGTCATTCACAGCCGAACACACCCTTCCTCAGTCAAGCACACACCCTCCCTGGTATATATTAACACACACATACGCTTATGTACAAAGACATACTGACTAAGACTGATTCGCAGGAATCTGCAGACCGTGTCTCGACATCAGTTGACCGGGTAGTTCTGCACTCTGACCAAACAGTGATTACGTCATTGTTCCTAAAACGAAGCTGCCTGACAAGGCAAAGAACAGAACACGGTCCTCGTGCGTCAGCGCCCCGTTTGTTTAACGCATCCCTGCCAGATATCAGAACGCCAGGCCGGTCCTGTTAAGTCACCTGTTTGGGCTTGTGCTACAGCAGACGTATACCGACATGTCTCGCCGGACACAAGGCGACGCTAAAGCAGCCATCGCTAACAGTAGCGTTTCCCAATCAGGTCCTCCCGGGAGCAGGAACGTGGACTGTCTGGGGGGGGTCCCCCTGGACCACAATGGGAAACACTACCTTACAGCACTGAGGCATCCTGGGAAGTTAAGACATCAAAATCATGCAACCATGACACCATGTCGGCTTCCTGTGGGCCTCTCCTCATGGGGCCATTGAGGAAGAGCCCGACCTGCCCCTCCCTCCACCCTCACGAGCAGGGGGGGGGGGGATTAGTGTTAGGCCTCGGAAGGGCACAGTTAAGGGGCAGAAGACAAACACGAGGCGTGTTGAGACGGCATCCAGCGCAGGAGGAGGGGGTGAACAGTGAGCTGATTGACCCCCCCAACCTAACCCTGACCCCCTACTGTGGCTTGTCCCACCCCCAGCTTGATTCCGGCGCTTTCCTGCTGGCTGGTGATAGTATGCGGCGCTAATCGGACTTACCCTAAATCCAGCCATGGCCAATAGGATTGCGGGGGGGGGGGGGGGGAGCTTGGCGAGGTGATTGCATCCACTGGCAAAAATATAAATCAACCAGAGTGTATATTTCCTGTGTGTGGGAGAGGGATTAGCTTGTCTCTATTTGCATATTCATGCATGGGGGTATGTGCGCCTCACTTTTCATTATCCCACATTCAAAAATGCATCACCAATTCTACAAAACAGTTACAGAACAGGCACATATGCTTTCATGAAACCATTAGAAGAGGCCAATAACCGCACACAAGTAGTGTTTCATATAGACACCGTTCCTGGTTCAAAGACTCGCAAATTA
>JAABNX020000017.1:17376629-17400870 GCA_015163995.2 Mormyrus lacerda | reverse complement strand
GCGGAGGCCCCCGTCACCGTGGACCAGATGTTCAGGAGGGCTGTGGAGAGGTTCGGCGGGCACACGGCACTGGGCTGGAAGGAGGGTGAGCAGTGGAGGACGGCCATAGACCACGTGCTGACCAGCAGGGGGGAGTCGTTTTCTGATATCTCCCATCAGCTCCCTGCTGAGCAAAAACACTGCATCTCTCCTTCATAACACACCCTTCTTGTTTATTGATGTAATCCAGGGAAGTTGAGCGCTCCGCTGGAATCCTACGCCAAGCTTTTTAAGGTTATAAATCAAAATATCAGAACAGCGCGGGCCTCATCACCAGGGACAGGCCCTGCAGTCACTCGTTTTCAGGGAGTCATTTGTGAAAATGAGGCTGGAAAAATAACTGGTATTTCTAAGTATGAATCAAAGTTCCTGCATGCTGTGATTGTGCAGTACTCATCAGCAAAGGACCTTAACTTCAACCAACTCTCAGACCTTGGACATTTAGCCATGTAGGTAACTATATTTTAGTGGTTCCCAGAGAAGAAACGAAACTAAATATAAACATTACAGTAGCTAAAACCTAAGACACACCCGCTTCCCGTATCCAAAATGTTTGCCTCAAACAGCAGTGTACACAAAAGCAGTGAGCCATGGACTCATTTCTGGGCTATGGGTTAACCTGAATTAACGTGTAAGGCTCAGCCTTGCATGACAGCCGGGGGGTGGGGGGAGAGATGGGGCACCCCAGGCTTTCGGGAAGAAGGGGGGGGGGGGGTTGTTGTTTCACACCTCCGGGGGTATACACACGACGCCACAGCAAGCGGAAATCACCGCGGTGACAGCCACTGAGCGGTAAAATGGAATGAGTGGCAGCATCAGCATTCAGCATGGATACCGCGAAAACATCTAAAACGGGAAAGGACTGCTCTGCGGCTCATTGTGCAATTCGCTTTAATAAGAAAATCTGAGCTCTCTTTTTAGAGATTGCTGAAAACTAAAGAAAACAGCAAATGGACTGCTGCAATCCACAGCAACAACAGGAACCCAGACTTCTTGTTGTCATTTCACCAGTAGCGTTGAATTTTTCTGTAAAATTATACTGTAAGTTACATACTGACTAATCAAAATATTTAGCCTCATTCATGTGTATTCTGTCCAGCTAATGATTTTGTCAGCATTTATAAAAACATCCACGATGAGCCTTGTGTTCTACAAAGTGGGTTTTGGTTAAACAGTGTTAGTCAGCCCAGTTTCCTCATAAGGAGCTACACCACAAAGCAAGTTTAGGCAGTTAGCCAGATAACTATAGAAGTTCCTGTGAAATACATCGTCAGGAAACCAGACTCCAGGCTATATATCAATGTCCACGGTCCACTGGTCCTTTGGTAAATTGTACAGGTCCTTGTTGACTCCAGCTGCCTTAAATTTAAGCAGGTAGTCATTTGTTTTGTAATCTCCCCGACTAAATATAGCCATGTTGCAGCATGTTTTGCCTCTCGATCTAAGGGGGCACGTTCTGGCTGGAAAGCGATGTCAGTACATACCCTCCATGACTGGCAGGCCATATTAAGTTGATATGTCCACACACACGAGGGAGGGGGGGGCGGGTTGCAGGAAATGGAAAGACATGGGCCTCTGTTTAACAAGGGAGGGAACCGGTGTCAGTGATCGACGCTCCTCAGCTAAAGCTGCTGTATTAGTGATGAATTTGCTCTGATAAATGGTGCATATATGTAACAGATGGAGCAATATAAAAAAAAAAAAAGTTCCCTCCAAACAATGGCAGCATTAGTAACAATAGCCCTAAGGAAAACATTTTTACATGGGCGTGTGCTAAATGTGTCCAGTTAAAAGGTTCTCCAGAGCACTGCTGCCCTTGGGATATTTTGACCGCAGGCTTGGCTCAATGGCAGATGTCTCAGCACAGGTCCCTGCGAGTGTGTGTCCTTTAAAAGGCCGCTATCTTATCTCCAAACAAGCTACCTGCGCACGATCGCATGAGTATGAATCCAGTGAAGGAACCCTATCACATTTTCAACATGGTGCGTCTGCTTGTTGGCATAATAGGCAGAAATCCCTCCCAATACAAGCCTAAACAAACGTTCACACACACACACACACACACACACACACACACACACACACACACACACACACACACACACACACACACACACACACAGTGATTTTCCGGGCCCAGTCGTATATCTTGTGTGACTCAGAGCCCGTTTCCTCCCGGCGCTGTGCGGTGCTGACCAGGCTGGGCCAATCGCTCTCACGCTGTGCCCGAGCGGAAGAGCCGAGTCCCTTTGGGAAATGAAAAAACAAACAGCTCAGCAGCCAAGGCTGCCGCGAGAAACCTGCGACAGGGGCCCATCTCTGACGCTCCACGTGGACGGCGGTACTCACCCCCTCAGAGTGCTCACTGGGTGTCCCCCCCCCCCCGAGAATTCCCACGAGCTCTGAATAGCCAGGACGCGCTATTCACAATGAGCACAAAGGTGTACGCGAAACCGCACAGCCACCTGGGGGTTGGTCAGTCTGTGGTATCTGCAGGGGAACGCTCCGCAAGAGCCAATCACACCCCAGTGTGCAAAGCCATCAGCAGCCAGGCTGGGGTAGAGGGAGGTGCAGCTCTTCCTCTCGGATGCCCCCCCCACCCCCAAAAAAGGCTAGGCACGCATTCTCTCTACTACACACCCTGCTCCATTTGCCCCGTGGCCAAAGAGAAGGTGCAGAGGGATTTGAAGTAAAATTCAAATACTTCACGTGGGCGGATCGGCTGTGGGAGCAGCAGGACCAGCAGGTCAGAAGGACTGAAAATCCAAAACAAACGAGTCGAACATCAAATGGACTTACCTACAGCTAATTAATGCAGCATATACCTGCCTCTTAGTTTTACCGAGAGATGCTGATGACAACCCCCCCCCGCCCACATCCACACCCACACACACACACACAGAGGGGACACCTGTGACTGGCAAGGGCAGTCATAGTGAGGAAACGGCCAGCATTTCTCCCCAGGGCTACAGGCCACCTGATTCCGGGCTTCCGGCTGGCCCTCGAAGTCCCATTCACAGACCCCGCTGACCCATTCAAAGCACTGGAACTTTCTGCTGACCCCCACGCACCCACGCTGACCCCCCCCCTCACTGTCCGCACTCATTGTGCCATTGTTTGCTTGCCACCACAGCAGTTCCCACACTGTTTAGGCACACGGGGCTTCGTCGCGGACTCTCACGCAGGCGCCACGCTCGGCGCTGACACCGCTGCATCAGAACATGGGACGACAAACGTCCATCGGAAGAAGCCAGAAGCCCTACCAGCATAACGCACTCTCCAGCACACAAGCGTTTGGGTGGATCTTCAGAACTCTCTCCCCCCCCTCCGATATTGAAGTGTATGGTAGGGCTATTCAAATCACGGTCCTCAAGGGCGGAGCACTGCTCTCCTTTACCTGAGACCCAGTTGTGAAGCCTCTGGCCAATTAGAGCCAGAAATTATTAAGCCAACTACTTGCGAGATTTGAAAACAAGGCCTGATATTGAATTGAGAGCCAGATTTGAATAGGGGGGCTGTATGGCATTTCCACCCCTGCCCCCTACCCCACTGCCTGCAGAATTCTCCGGAGGGTCACCACTATCCTCCCAATACCCATGGTCGGATTCCTGTCCCTTTGGCCCCTGCGCATCAGCAGGTATCGCTGCGCAGACGAGAGCCATTCATCACGGATTCAAAATTGCTACGCAACGGGAATAACCAGTTTGCAGTTAATACATGACAAGCGGCTCAGGGGTTTTTGCGACACATACTCACGCCTGTCACAGCTGATGCTCTCATAGCGCATTAGGAGGTCTCTGGCCAGTGCTGGAAGGTCAAGACGTGAGCCCATTTTCTGACTGGAAAAGTATACGCTCACTCTACTTTGGGGGTGAGAGCACACACACACACACACACACACACACACACGACCCTGCGGTAGAGGGTCCACATTCTTTGAAGCGCTGGAGGGTGATGCAAGCCGCCTGCATCATCATGGATGAGTGACACTCAACAATCCTACCATGTGACATGTTAGCAATGCATTTCACCTGGCATGAATTAAATGCATTAATATATGATTCTATTTAACAATGAGTTCATTGTAAGGGAAGAGTTGTTTCACAAGCTTTTGGGCCAAGACCCGCAGGGAACCTCTTCCCGTTGCTTTTCAAAGGCTTTCGGGAAAGGGTGTGTACTAGTGCTTGTTGGGTCAGTTTCCAATGGTTAGGGGGAAAGCGGGTGTTCTGGAGGGCCGTTCCCCTTAATCACATCTCAAAGATTCAGGTGCTCTTCCAAACTGCTCCTCAAATACACAGGAACCCAGAAGATAAACCTCTTTTTACAAATCCTCCCAAACCAGCTCCACTTACTCCAGGCATGGGGGAGTCCATATTTGCAAACATCTTAGAGGAATGACACACACACACGCTAATTTCAGCAGATCACATTTACTCATCACTTCAAAATGTCTTATATAACACCTGGTAGCATTTAAACACTCATAAGGCATTATAGATACCCTCATATGTTAGATACCTTGTAATGTATTCATAAAATTTTATAACCATTTATAAAAAGGCATAACATTATAGCCATGTTTACTATGCATTATGAATGCTTTATGAAGCCCGCATCTATAATGCACAATAGGTACCTTCACTGTAATAGCTTATACTGACCATTATAATGCATTATGAAGGTATCTGGCAAATTGTGATAGCTGCTTTAAGTAAAGTGTTGCCACACTTTACACAAAATGTAAGATTCCAAATGAGTTCCACAATAAATTCGTGAACAGTGAGAAATGAACACCCCCAGCCTCAACAGGCAGGTACTGCGGTTCCCACGGCTTTCAGCAGGTACGTCACATCACGTATTCAGTTACTCACTTTAAATGTTCCGCATCTTTCAGACCCTCGGGGGCCGGATCACCCAATCCCTGATCTCCACATCCAAAAGGAGGAAATTTACTGACCACAAATATGGCCCTCAGCCACCTATACATCAGGTTGGTTTCCCTCCTTCAGCCGATGAAGCTGGCATTCACTGCTAAAACACTACAGCCATCAGTGTGACTGACATTCTGGACAGTACCGATAACAGGAAGCGAAGATGCAACAGCCAATCGAAAGCAGTCATGGGAACTCTGAATTGGAGTATCGTCCAAGAGAGGATGTACTGTGTGGGTGGAGCCGAACGGATCTCGACAGTTCACAGCTATTGTTCTGTCCATATGTAACACACACCATTCTCACTGTGACATCACAAAAGGCGGGTGGCAAGCTATTTTGGGGAAAATAAGCAGGAAATTCTGTGACATAACACTATTGATTTATTTATGCAGGATAAACAGCAATCGCTCGGCGTTATATGGTTGTGTAAATTGGTGTGCCATATAAAACCAGACTCAAAGCAAGATCACCAGGTATCTTCCACAAAAACCCATAAGTGAAGTGATTTCAAACAGAATCAACATATCTCACGCATAATAGCGAAGGTAAATTCCAGACTATGCAAAATAAAGTTTGGAGGTCATCAGGCGGTCCAATGCAGGCCTACAGCCAAAGGAGGCGGATCGGCGGTGTCTTGCAATGGTGAACTCGCAGGCCTTTCACCAAATATCTTAACTTATACCATGAAAAGCATAAAAGATTAGTGCATCATTTTTGCACATGGAGTTGCCTGTGCCTTAATGACAACTGTCAGAATTGACAATTAGCCCATTTCAGCAGAGGAAAGCTTTAAGTTTTAGTTCTTGTTTATGCATTCTCTTCAATACTGCACTCTCAGCCAGCAAATGCCCGCATACACACCAGTGACCCTGAGGGCGCCCGCATACACACCAGTGACCCTGAGGGCAACCGCACCCCTCCCAATACCCACAATCCCACATGGTTTCCACTACTCTCCCCATACTTGTTTAACCGCTTGATGCTGCTTCCTGAGCCATGCCAAACCCGTACTCCTGAGAATGAGCCAGCCATTGGGGAGGGGGGTTGCTTACCTACGTGACCTAAACACCTGGGGCCGCTGGTGAGGAGGAGGAGGAGCCCAGGGGAGCAACACGGCCAGGGATGGCAACAATCTCAAATGAGGACGTGTAGAGGAGAAGAGCAAAACGTGGCTGGTAGCCGCGTTAGCCGAGGCCGTCAATGCTTCAGCAGAGGGGTGATTAATTACACTGAGCTCATTTCTGGCACCCGGTGTGTCACTTGGCTGGGAGAGTGACACTGAGAGGTCTTGTCTTATTCTCCATTGGTCCTGAAAAAGAACCATCTTAATTGGTTCTGTGGTTTCATGAAAAGACCCCTCCTCATTGGTCCCTTACATCAGGCCTTATAATTGGTTCCATAAAAGAGCCCTCCTAATTGGTCCCTTAAGGAGCCAGTCGTGGGACAGTAATGTACCCACGTTGCACAAGTGAGTGTTACCAGAGCGACTGTGTCTAGGTGCAGCATGCTCCAGGGAGAACCTTGTTTTCCTGGGTCAGGTGCTGGTGACAAGGCATAAGCACAAGCTTTGTGTGCGCGGAAACGTGTGCCGGAACACGGAAATGTTTCCAGCGCGACAGCAAGGCTGGTGTCATGACAGCCTTGTGCCAAAGTACAGAGAGCTGCTGGGGGCAGGTCCAAACAGTCTGTGCCAAGCACGTAGGCACACAGGCACACCAGCTGGCACAGGTTTACAGGACTACATGGGAACAAACACGCGTTGCTCACAAGCATGGTATAAATGCACAAACACACAGGGCATGACATCACAGTACACATGATGAGAGCCCCAGTGAATAATTGACTGTTCTACTCTCCACTCTGCCTGGCTCTGATCTGAGTCGCCCCCTCCGGGATGATTTGTCTGCTGTGTGTCACTGAACAACCGGGGGGGAGGGAGGAATGAAAAGAAGGAATATAAAGGAAGATGAAAACCCACTCTTTCCTGCTGAAAACACAGGCCAAGAGTGCTGTATAGCGGCATGCAGGGACGCATGAAGTGGGGATAAAATGACCCCTTTGATGTCTCCCTCTGCCTCTCCACACGTCTTTCATATGCCCACATCCAGCTGTGACCCAGGCACTGTTCAAACATCAAGACTCCCTGCTTCCATCTTCCGTTGCCGCTTCGGTAAGGTCAGACATGGGATGCTCAGCACGTCTGCAGTGCGGTACTCGCTCACCCACGCAGCAGCCACATATTTCTGTTGACGTGAATCTGTCCTCCCATGTCAGGAGGCTAAATGACACCATTCCCCAATGAGGGAGGGAGGCCTGTCCCACTGGTGACCTGCAGAGGCGCAACCAAAAGCTGCTGAACCTGGAATAAAATTTGCAAGATTTGCTCAAAAACGCCTCCAGAAGAATTCCAGTGAAAACATCCACACTGCAGTTTCGGGCCGGCGACAAAGGCACATATTATCATGGGCAAAGGTTAATCAGAAAGCAAGGGAACAACTAACCAGCAGCCTACAGGGGACCGGCGTCAGCCCAAGGAGAGCAGGCGTCAATAAATCAATCCATAAAACTGACCACAAAAAGTACAATAGGTACACTTCAGGCCTGCATGTATGAAACACCTTACTGACTACAGCCTCTCCCCAGGTTACAATGGGGTTACATTCCAATAAACCAATCACATGCAAAAATGCATCTTAATTCAGTACATCCAAGCTAACAAAACATGGCCTAGTCTACCTCGCATTAGCCTCCAGCTAGGCAAAATCATTCACGTAAAGCTTATTTTATAATGAAGTGTTGAATATCATGGAATTTATCGAATCACATACTGAAAGTGAAAAACATCTGCCCATCGTAAAGTCGGAAGGTGGTCCATCGTAACGCAGGCAGCGCCTGTATTTTGCCTGCAATCTAAGCTGTCCCCCGAAAAACACCCAGATCCTCGAGTGTGTCATGTTTTGCAGTAGGTAGGGTACACAGGAAGACAAAGCCTGCCACTGGCAATGGTATATCACCGAGGTTTTCCTACTGCCAATATAAACATCTATTTAAAGTATGTTGTAAGAAAGCATTGTAACTAGTACACAGATGCAAAGATAAAGTCACAACGAAAACTCTAACCATTTATCTCCCAACCGCTGATTTTAATGAGGGTTATGAGGGGCCTGGAGCCCATCCCAGACAGCACAGGGCACAAAGCTGGAATACACCCTGGATGGGATGCCAGTCACGTCCATTTTCCCAAAAAAAAAAAAAAAAACTACCAGAGCAGTGTGTCAGAAACCATCAATTAAATTAAGTTGTTTCCTGCATTTATCCTATCTAAATCACTCAATCACCTGTGTCACTTGGACCATTTATTAAAGCAGTTAAGCTAGTCTGTCCAATTACCCTGAACTGGTGCAAGCATGGTGCATTATGGGAAAACGACATCATCTTTATCAAGATAGAAACAGGCTGACTTAATGCCGCTCCGCAGGTCTGGCCACAAGCCTGGTGATGTCCTCTGCTCTGAGTCACAAGCCAGACACCCCGCGCACCCCCCCCCCCCCCATCACTGGACAGCACGTGACAGAGGGGCCATGCACAACCCCAACAGCCAAATAATGGTAAGCTTGGCTGAAGACCCCAGACGGGAACTCCAGCTAGCTGACCCAGAAACAAGAAACACAACCCAAAGCCGCACACGCAGCAGAATCACAGACAGCACGGCAGCCTTCATTTACATCGCGACAACAAGGAAAAGGCACTCCCCCGTCTCCCAGACTTCCTGTGACATGGAAATCTCATCTGCCGTCTACGTCTGTAGAGACCCAAAGCGAAGCAGGAATCATCCAAGCAGCCAGGGTTCAAAACTGAGGTCATGGACCACACAGCGTTCACACTGGCAGCAGAACCCAAACGCTGATTTGTGCTGGCACTGCAGAGTTTTCTACCACTTGACCTGAATCTAAAATTCAATAACATTACTTCCACTTGAAAAATAAGGGCACTGACTATTACACAAAGACAAAACCAAAGCTGACTTAATTCAATTAATTCACGCCAGATCACAACTCCCCTATACTCACTACAATTCACGCCATTACGCTCGGCTATCTCGCACTAATCCCCACCTCCCACCTGTTTCGGAGCACACACCTGGCAAGCAGCACTGAGGTAGAAATGGCTCCTGTCTGTCAGATCCCAGCTGATATGAGGTACCAGGATGCAGAAAGAGGAGATGCAAAGCACCAACCGCCACCACAGACATAAAGCAGTCATGGTCACCCTTTCTAAACGACCTACTCTTCAGGTTTTCCCACATTATGTCTGGTGACGCATAGAATAGGCCGCACTCAAAAAGTACCAAGTAATCAAAATGAATTACTTAAGTCCGTTTCAAGCTGGAATTAAAGTTAATCACTGGTGAGATAGCAATGCGACGATTATACAGGCCCTTTTAAATGTACTATTTTATATACATATTTGGCACTTTACAATAACTATGATTTATTATAAAAGTAGTAACTTTGTAAATCATCAATAGACAATTATAAACAAGTGTTGCAAGCTAATTATTGATTATAAACCGTTCATAAACCCTTTATAAGGGTCGGCTTATAATTTTTATACATCAAAATTTTCATATGTCAATTAACCAAACCTCTGAAAAACAATAGAAATCGAGCATTTGGGAACAAAAACAGGATCAAATCCCGGATCTTTTGTCTCAGCTCAGCAAACGGCATGCCGACAGTAATAAAGCACTGAAAACGGCATGCTGTGTTTGAATCGCCTGACGTGAGATTTGTTCGAAGCAAGATGAAGAGCTCGCTGGCAGAGAGGGCCGCCCCCCCAAGACAGGGGTGCAGACCGACATGGACCTACACCCCCCCAAGGTCCCAATCCACAAACCCTACTGTCTCTCTGCCAAATCCATTTCTATACAGTGATATGACTGGCCTCTTTCACTGTATATCTGATTATTTTATTTTACCCCAAGTAAGCTTTTTGTTAAACAGCTCAACATAAGATGCAGAGGCTGAGATCAAAGCGAGTCAGCTGCCTCTCGAGGCCAGCCGTGTCGTGGGCCCATCGCTAAGGCAAGCTGTGCCCCCACTGCAGAGCTCAACACTCCAATTATGATAATGTGCTCCGACGATAATGAATTTACAAGGCCCCGCTATCGAAAAAGAGGGTGAATAATAATCATTTCCACTTTTAAAGGAGACATCACCTCAAAGCCACTGGTCGAAATTCCAAATTGTAGCAAAGATTTTTATTATAACTATGCTGACACTGATATTCCAGAATTTGCTACGTAAAATTTTCCTGTGTTGATCATCAGGATGTAGCTCCGCAGCCTCCAGAAAGATAATCGCTCCTGGAAACCAAAACATCCACTGGTATCAAACAATAGTTGCATTTATGAGCAAAAATATTTCTCCACAGTTACCGAATTAAATCATTTGTGGATTGTTTTGAGAGTCACATTCACTCGACCCCATGATGCCACCTAACTCCTGAGCCTATTCATCTGCAGTGTTTTGAATATATTTCCCACAAACAAAATGCCACAATATTAAAGGGTTATTATCCCCAGAAAATAATAATGTAGTTCCACAGAGAAATTCACAAAACTGGGTGTAATTTATTCATGCCTCTTAAAAGAATTTCACTGGAAGATCATTACGGGTACATACAGGTTAACAAAAATTGAAGGGTAACCGTTTCTCGGTTTATTTTCAATGCGTCACGGGTTAATATTTAAAAGTCTGTTTGCTTTTTCGCAGGTTTCGGTCAAGCACAGAGGATAAAACAATGACAAAATTCACCGCAGCAGCTCACTCATTCTTCATGTTATTCCAGAGGGGCTGGCTAGCGGCTGTTTATGACATCAAGTCGAAGTTCAACTTATTTAAAAGATTGCTAATCCTTTATTTTCTCCCCTCGCCCCTTGTCTAGCTGTTGCAGTTCACCCACGCTTTGGTAAAATCCTATGCTATAAACACCAACCCTGGGATAATCTGTTTCACAGGGATATTCATTTAATTACCACCTTCGGTCTCCAATTAGACCACCCCAATAAAAGCAGGATGAAAGGCCGCTCAGAGACCCAACAAGCATTTTATCATCTCCATACGAGCTCGGTTATGAAACATATTTTTCTATCACTGGCATGTTTCTGCAGCTTAATGGGGGAGGCTGCGGGACGGAGTCGCACTGCGAGGGGGTACAGTCACGCCTTTGTTCTCCCCGGGCCGCTTCCGGAAAGTGCTTTACAGCACCATTCCGCTTCCTCGTCGCCAGTGCGCGAGCACACAAACGCTCCAGAAGCCAGTGAAACCAAGGCAGATGGGCAGACAGACAGATGGACAAGGTAGGCCAAACCAGGGGAGTCAATAAAAAGTGGGGGAGTATGAGGAATATCGCCGGGAAGGTTTTCGCCACTTCCCGCATCCATATTGTTGAAGCTTGTTAGCTAAGACTGCCAACTTGGGGGTTTCTCTGGGGGCCTTTACAGACCACATACAAGGTCTTTAATGACAACCGTCCCCAGTACTGCACCCTTTTTGGCTGTGGAGGCAATAAGTCCACTGTTAATATCTAAGCCAAGTCTCACAGTAACACCCAAGTCGGGACAGCCTAAGCTTAATGAGTACATCACGTATACCCAGGCCGTGCTTAGGCAAGCCTGGCGATCCCAAAGACGCCATAGCATTTCCCAACCATGGCAAACCAATTACCTATTTTCCAGGAGACGATGTATGCCGCGTTTTCACGGAAACGGCTCGAAAACCTGGTTATAGGCACAAAGACAACGGGTCCATGGCCCCAGAGCGAAAATCCCAGGACCTCAAACAGTGGCTCCATTGAGGCCAGATAAGACCGATAATCTGGGAGGACCGTGTCCACAACCTTGGTGACAGCCTATTGTTTTGTTTTAGTCAACAGCAGCTCCAGGCCAAGAAGGGGAGAGATATCCACTAAGTTGCCATTCTTAGTCTGTCACTGCAGCAAGTATAATAAAGTAATGTTTCTCAGCCCAGGGCCTTGGGGACCTCTGGATGGTCCAGCTCCCTGCCAGACAGTCCACATTTTTGCTCCCTCCCAGGAAGCAAAAACTTGGACTGTCTGGGGGGGGGGGGGCCCAAGGACTGTTTTGAGAAGCACCTTAAGAAGTTATGCCTGTGAGATAGACGCGTCTTGGTGCCATTTGTAGTTTCTCGGATTTCATCTTTTTTAATCTATAAACCCACCGCTGCACGGCCCAGGGAAGTTCAATCTCTGTTCTTTGCACACAAATATCTTCTACTCTAAAGGAAATGATATAGTCTTCAAAAAGCGAAGATACAGCAAACATACATGCACACAGCCGGACGGCAAACGGAAAGCGCCAGCCTGATAGTGCACCGGATACCATAAACAACTGCCTGACATGTCACCATGCTGCACCCAGTGTGTGTGCGTGCGAGTGCGAGTGCGCTTGTGCGCTCATACTATGACTTCCCAGAACCTTCTGTGGAACCTTCATGACTGACAGAATAATACAACCAACTAAAAAGAGTTACTGCCTACTAACCCAGTAAGCTTGGTACTGGTACACTGCAGCTAATATCATCCTTATCACGAACACCAGCAGACAGAGGCTCCTCAGCACGCCTATATGGCGCTTTGTCGCAGATCCAGGTTGTGTTACGCAACCAAAGCTTGGCTGCCAGTGTCAGACTCACACCTTTAATGCCAATCGCTCCTGTTCTGACCACAGCGGTAATTTGATTACCCTCAACTGCCTTTAGGTCAACAAGATCTGCCAGCAATACAGTTTGCCTATAAATGTTTAATGTGATTGAGAAAAAAAAAAGTGAAATAACCAGCAGAGCAAAACCAAAATCGACCTGCTTTCTGCACGCTGTGTTCCATTATATAAACGTTAAGGCGTAGCAAAGTCCAAATGGCGATTTACAACATACCATATCTCCACTCAAACACAGGTTCCAAAACAGGACATTATTCATTAATCCCATACTAAACAGCAGCAAGGGAAAAACGATTGTGTCTGAAGTTTAACCCAACAGGCATCCAACATCAGTTTTTTTTAATAGACACTTTGTATCACATTAACTACAGAACCCATTATAAGCTTTCCACTACTGGTGGAGATACGTCTGCGAGTCTCTCTAGGTTATTATAGACAAATCAGTGATTTAAGTTCTGAAGATTTCAGACATGTGTGGTTCAGCAGAAATTCTTCAGGGGGTGTGGACTTAAGTGCTCGGTTCCGATTACAAAGGCTGAATTGGAACCCCTGAACCCCTTCTTTTGCAAGGTTTCCCAAGGAGGACTATGGCGGCTTCATCTAACTCATCGCTTTTCAGAGACTGGCCTCCCCCAAGTCAGCCAAAACCCTACATGGGTAATCATTCTTCCAGGATTGAGCTGGAGCCATAACTCACGCAAAGTCAAAGAGAAGGGTGTCTCTCCCTTATGAGCCGTGCTACTTCATGCTCAAGAACTTAATTACAGTGACATTCTTAAATTATACAATAGGCATGAAAGGCACACAGCTGTAACAAATGCCAAACCTCGGGGCCCTACTGACTCACTCATATGTCATTGCCACTACCTTGGTCCGAAGCCTGGACAGTCTCAAACGTGCAGAGTGATAACAGCTTCCTGATTCAGCCACCGTGTATCGGTACAGAACACCTTAGATCAGAATGCTTCCATTCCAGTGTCGAGGACCCACAGGAACACAGAGCCAGGAAATGGATGCCGGCTTTCGATTTCGGCTTTATGAGCATTTTGGCTTGCATTTGGATGAAAAGTATAGATTACTGTAAGTCATTTGTGAAGCAAATTGTTGAGCACTGGTTCTCGATGTCTTTGAGGTCACAAATGTACACTCCACAAAAATCTGGAAATGTTTCTGACAAACCCAGCCACTGAGCTTCTGCCTTTAATCATGTTTCTTAGAAGACAGATCAGCCAGAGAAAAACCAGAGGGAATGAAGCGGAGGGTCGGCTTGGCATTAGTCCCATATACAGCCTGAAGATAGAAGTTCAACAAGGAGAATGTCTAAACCAAGTCTGCAGCATGTGGTGAGATGAACGCACAGGAAACCAGGTCCAGCACCGCCCTAAGCCAATTTTTTCATCTTTTTCCACAGAGAGGTTTATACTATAACAACTGCCAGAGAAAAACGGTTTCAGAAATAGTAATGATTAAGACACTGACATTGTAGAAGCATATGCGGTAAGCATATCACTGGAGTTAAAGCATCTCCGATTCCTCTACGTTAGGTATAGTATTCTGAAGCGCCTGCTACGAGATGAATGTTCATGATCACTGATGCTGACATGTAAACATCACACGGTGACCCCCACGAGACACATCTAACAATGTGATTACCGGAGTTGCTCAAGATGCACTACGAAATAAACGCAGATGCAGCGGCTTTACTATAGTAAAAGTAGCGCGCGTGTTTTCTCATTTAGATTCACATTCATTCATACGAGTAGCCACATTTTATTCAGTCGCTGGGATGAGGGACCGGCGAAAACCACGCTTCATAGAGTTTCGAGACTGAGAAAAATTATAATTCTTTCAATATCTGAATATAAATGTGTGGTTACTTAAGGATAATTAGCTCTAAACGCCTATCTGCAGAGTGCCAAAAGCACAAAGAATTTATGGAGGACCGGTCACGTTTAATCCGTTTAACAAATGATTGTTTGTTCACATACAACATGCAAGGTCTGACAGAGATGTAAGAAGCGAGAGACAATGCCGACAAAACTAAATGTCAATACCCATTGAAATCAACTTAATGCCTCTCTGCGTTCTTGACAGCTGTCCGACGTCTATAGAACAGGGCTGTCAAACTCAAATTTAAAATGTCTTTGCATGAATAACGTCTCTCCAAACCTAATTTCGAACCTGTCATTAGCTATACTTAACATTTTAGATTTAAATGATAATATTTAATCACGGTGCGTGCATTTAGCCTGAAATTCAGTACAGTTCCAAAAAGAGCATTACAATAACTGTACAAACGGCTTGGAGGGAAGTCGAGCCCAGATAGATTTGTTCGAGGAAATTCTGATCGTTGCGGTTTTAGTTTTTCCACAGGTCCGTGCTTGCGATCAGTCCGGTACTTCAAAAGCGCTAAGATATCAGCCGTTGCCCCAAAACGACCAAAATGTATTTAACAATACAGCATGCTTAAAAAAATAAGAAGCATGATATTAAATTTAAATCTCCGCCAGATTTCTTATAATTATATTCACAATGAACGGGATTATAGCTCTTACCGCCTATAGATGCAGTCCAGTAGCAGGGTATAAAGCAAAACAAATAAACTTCAGCGAGCCAGTCCACTGCAGTCTTCATGTTCCGATTGCAAAAGCCACACAATTAAGTCTCTGATTATAGAAAAGCACCAAACCTCCAATTTTAGCTGATGGTCACGCTGCTTCTCCAAAAAGATTGTCGTGCATGTTATTGGTGTGGACGCCGAAACAGTCCGCAAGCCGAAAGTAATATTAAAGCCTTGCAAAATAATATAGAATATACAAATTGTTTGCCTATTTATTTCAAGATGTTGCCCTGACTTACAAATAGGAAAGAACGCACCGCAGTTTGCTGGAAATAAATACAACAACGCCGGGAAAAATGCATCGAGCTTTTCGTTTAAACCTTCACTTCGAAACATTCACGTTTTAGTACCGACCGATTAAAGAATAAAAGAAAACGTATTAAAAATCCACCTAGAGACGTTCAAAC
Organism: Mormyrus lacerda; assembly: GCA_015163995.2. Lineage (NCBI taxonomy): Eukaryota > Metazoa > Chordata > Actinopteri > Osteoglossiformes > Mormyridae > Mormyrus > Mormyrus lacerda. Next base: position 17,385,129 of record JAABNX020000017.1, on the reverse strand, counting down.
AAGCTGTGAATGGACGACTTTCCGCGAAAAAGCACAGAGAGCGGACAACCTGCAGGCTGCCGACTGGCGACGATAAACTCTCAAGTGCGACTCGCCGCGAGTCGGTGGGGCTAGAGCCGAGGGGCGTGGCCTTAACAGGTATGATCACGTGTCCATCTGCTATCTGCCGATGCCTTAATTATAATAACATCAGGTACCTTATAGTTTATATAAATTATATTACTACACTTTTTGCTAATAGTCAACGTGTGTTTTTATTCTGTGATAAATGTATAGTTGAATGACATTTTTACAATTGAATTTACATTGCTATTATAATATTTGACTAGGGGACCTTGTATAATTAATTGGTCAAAAAGATAATTAATTACACAAGTCTGACCCGTTTTAACTAGCCTTCCTATAAGCACGGCAGGATATGTGTCGTAATGGATGAAAGGAATAAAAAAACAAAGGAGGGATAAATCCCGGGTACGCGTCGGTCAGCAGGCGTCTGTTAATAAATGTAGGAAAGGGCGGATTTACATTGGGATCGACTCGCCTCCCATCTGTCCGCTTAATCTGCGCCATGAATCGGTGACTACCAAATTGCACGGGGAAAATGCACAGGGTGACGTTGAAAACAGATTAAGCTTGTGGGGTTAATTAGCGCCAAAACATATCTATCAATCCGATTGAGTTACACAATTCCAAGCCGGCCCAAATAAGGAACCCAACAAAAGAAATTGACTTCATGCTCTCTCATATCCTCCATATGTTCAGTACAGCGTCTGGTTAACTGCACAATCGCAACATTAATAAGACGCGTATGATTGTCCAAAGACTCATTTATAATTATTCATGATCAATTTATTCATATATTCATACTTAACGAATATGTTAAAACTCTTGTCTAAGTATAGTACATTCTGTTACAGTTCTCTTTAAAAGTATAATACTTTTATTGGTATTTACCAAACGAACGTTAAAGGACAAAATTGCATCAGGAGAAGCATAATGATAGTTCAGTTTTCTAGGAGTCAGAACAGTATCCAAATTAGCAGGACAGAGTTCAAGTCCTATGTATATTAGGGCAAGACGCCCCCTGCAGGACAGGTACACACATTCCAGTAGAAGTATTTGTTTTACTACGATTTTGATATTAAGCTGTTAGCAAAATAGAAATATAAATAGTAAAAAATAAATAAATGAGAATGACATAAATTCCATTCCAAACATTGAAAATTAATGACGTAAACGTGCTAAAGATTTATCTTGCGTAATCATGAAATGGCACGTCGATACTCACTGTGATTAACAGTCTGGCGCATTCTACATTATGGATATTTTCTGTGGACTGTTATCTCTAGCTATTATCCTATAAAAAGTATCCCAAATTCCATGCCAGAGAAAGTAAAGGTGTTTACAGTTTTACAATAATATAAAACGTTTAAGTTCTCTGTGGCTTTTGGTCGTCTTTTTTCCTTTGCACGTAATTGAATTGGGATCCATTTTGGCAGCATGGCAAACCGGAAAAAATAAAAGAGGAAGAAGCTTTGGATCTGAGGGTGAGATGTCACCCTGCCTGTGCTGCGCTGGACAGGAAACTGGGAGCAATATGATTAGACTGAGTGATCTCAGCTGTCCAAGTCCATCAACAAAGGTCAGCACTCCATCCCAACTGAAGGTCTTTTCCCGCTGCAAAAAGCTCTCCCTTCCATGATCTGGAAATCAACCAAAGGACCAGTCTCATAAGATTAAGAGCATTGCAATCATGAAAAAGCATTGTGGGAAAATTGAGGGTTGCTGAGGGACCGCGTGCAGTCTGACAAAGTTATTTCATAATGAGGTTCAGAGAATATTGATTTGTACTACAACTAAAGCACAGATGCTAACCTGCATCCTGGATCCGTGCTTGCAAACGCAAACATGGCGCTTGATGTACAGCCTCCACCTGCACCATTCAGATGAGACAGCAGTTGGGGGGGGGGGGGGGGGCTGGGAATGGGGGTGCGCTGCCTGGAACTGAATGATGAGCATCTCTCTTTCAAGGAGAGTGGTTCTGTCCCTGGGGGGGACTAGATGCGCATGAGCCCCCACATGAAAGGGGTGGGTTAGACACTCTATTATGCCATGGTACAATGTAAACAGACACCTCTCAAAATGACGTACACACTGTTATATTCCGATATTAGTGACGCCCTCTGGCAGGCATTGTAATCCAATTAACAATCCCAGAAGCCCTCTGGCAAAAAAACAGATGAAAACTGAAAGTCTAGGCAGACAAAAATGAAGAAGGGGGTTTGTTTTATGTTTCAAAATGCCCAGACTTTCAAGCATCGGGAAGCATAAATGCACAAACGCAAACTCAAGCATGGTCCGGAGCCCTACACCTTCAGCTCGTTCTCCTCCTCGGGAAGATGTAATTAACTCGTCTGGAAGGTCACAAGGCTGATCGCTATGACATATGAGAAGCTTTTTCTCTGAAACACACAAAAAAGTCATCATGTTTACAGCAAATCGTCATGAGAAAAAACATTGTCACTTATCTGGTATTTCCGTATTTTAAAAACAAGACGGACACAGGTCAACAGAACATTGATGTCATTTATTTTGTATTTAATCCTAAACCATTATCCCCCTGCTCCCACACACCCCCCCATATCTATTACATCTCCCTAACCTACTGGGGTCCTCTCACAGCCTCATATATTCATCCCACCCCAGGAACATATAAATAGACCAACAGACTGCTTTGGAAGGGTCAATGTAGGCATGCTCTATATTGAAAAGTCTAAATGCTGCTTGAGTTAGATGCTCCTTGATAGCAAAGGAAAAAGATTCTATGAAACAAAGGAGAAAAGCTCTCCTGACCAAAAAAAAACACTTTTAACAGTCTAGTTAGGACATGTAATTATAATAAAGACATTTTAGCTTTAGCAGTGGTTTGGAGAGTTTCTCTGTCTTGTTTCATAAACCAATAGCCCCTGAAGTGCGTGTTGTACGTGAGCCTCCTCGATTCTGCTGGATGGATGAACGGATGACTGCAGTTGGCAAAGTACTACAGTAAAAGGTTTTTGCTGAAATCTTGGAAATTCTCCCAAAAACTGACAACCTGGCACATAAGTGATCCAACCCTGATGCATAACATGTAATTTCTAGTCTTCGTACGTTTACTGATGCATGCAATCTAAAATCTGACCCAAATACGTCTCCTCTTAGATCCTGCCTTCAGCCTATGCAAATTACTTACTAATCCAATTAACCACTTTAATTAAGGTGATAGAGAGGCATGCATAATGCCACCACGTAATGCGCCAAGCCCACTTTTCCACGTTGGTTCTGAGTTTTGCACTGCACTTTAGCACAGCGAGTGCTGCAATCGGCTTAATGACAGATGGTTTTAACAGGCTGGCTGAAGGTAGAGCTCAGCTATTGCCCTGCACAATCAAAAGGATCCACCCGGATGAAACCGGCCGATATCGAGCCATTCAGATGATTGTCTAAGAAGTTTGCTTATGCACCCACAGTCGTTCTCATGGCTGCACTCTCTCATGAGTTTTGTCCTATTGATTTAAAAAATGGACAAGTTTAGGAAATTCTGCGATAGTATGCCTTCCCTACTGTTTTCACATATTAATAGTTAATAACTAAACGGTTAATAGTTTATCTTCCAGTCCTCTCCCAAGCCATTTAAAAATAAATACCAGTGCATAAACACAGAAGTGACTTATGCAGACTATATATATTTTTATACATGTGATTCCTGCAAGTACGAAAGTAGGGTCTATTTTAGCTAAACCAATGTATCTGTTACAGTATGATATATACAGTGATCACTATATAGTGATGCCCATAGTCACTATTTCCATTGCTATATACCTTCCTTATAATTTTAACCAATGAATATGAGCATTTTGACCTTCTATGACCCCTCCTATAGGCCTGCAGACAATCAGAGCACTGCGCAAGGAACACAGCCGGCATTTCCCTCTGAAAAGACCTAACAGCTATTTGCGTATGCAGAGTGCGATAGATGAAAGGGAGTTCAGGGGGAGGAGGGGAACTCTGTCAGTTTTGGGACACGTTCGCTCCCGCCGCGACAGATGTTCATTGTCATTTTTTGAGGGGAGAGTTGGGATTCCGAGTTGGACGGTCTCTCTCTGTTTGATGAGCACTCCTGAAGATTAAGTATCTAAAGAGATGGAGGCATGAGCCTGTCTAGGGCTTAAGTGTATAATTATGTGACATTAAAAATATCATATTTTCAGTGCACTCTTGCCCACAGGAGCAGATAAGAGCAGATGGCTTGAGTTCGAATCGTATTTCCCAAGATAACAGCCCTACATTAAATATATGGCCTCAGATGTGCGGAGAACATTCAAAAAACTGAGCGATTCAGATATTTCTGCAGAAACCGTGAGACTTCAATCAATGACTCAAATAACAGCAGTCAACTCGCAGCCTATTCAACGAGACACAAGCCAGCAGTCGCATGGGAATGTCTATCTGGCCTCTTCAGATATTCATGAGAGTGCCAGCCCACGCGTGTATGTCAGGGCGTGCATTTCGCCTCGCAGGCGTTCCCCTGCTCTAACGTGGAATGTGTGGGCAGGGCTGCCGCAGGGGCTTTCTGGGTACGGAGGGCGACGCCCATGCCGATATGGAGTCTTCTCACATCATGACACAGCCTTGAGTTAATAAGGTCCATTCAAAGAAACTAAGCCGGGAGATCTTCTCGGAAGGTCTAATTGTAAAAATCACCATGACTGATGATGACCATAGGCAGATGATTTAGTTATTGCAATAAAGGTCAGACAAACAACAGTTACTGAATGTTACGCCTGCTGGCCAAAAACAGCGTTAGCCCTACGGCGGCCAGGGCCCCTCCCTACCAGCATTTAATTGAACTAATTATATTTGTATTAGAGCAGCCAAGCCTGATCATGAATGGTTTATCCACAGTTCTAATCCGCTGCTAATTTGAATATTAGCAGATGTCTCCTCATCACCAGCTTTGCCCCTCAAAGTCATCCAAAATGAAAAAAAGGACAAAAATACTGACAGGGGATTGTCTGCAAGCTTTGGTGTTGGAAGTAAGGAAGCTAAATGTATTGATTTATGTTCACCCGAGCCATTGTTGACCTGTCATAAAACGGAGAGCTATTGTATGGTTTATGAGCAGCTGTACAGTTCAGCTCATTCCTCCAACATCGGCACCATGGTAACAACACAAACGGTCTACCATTAGATATTCTACCAGGACTCGGCCAGGTCTACGTTAATGGAGGTTTGGTATTAGACACGCCATCTGCCATCTTGGCTCCAAGCCAGCGGGACACTGTTGAGCCAAGATGGCAAAAACTTTGGGTGGGGATCAGGTGTTTTGTGTACATGATGGGTAACTGCCAAGTTGAATTGAAAAATCATGTTGTTATGGACATGCTGAAAGGGGGAAATAGCCGGAAAGTCTGTGGGTGCAATCAGCCATAAAGACTTATAGCACCGGGAAATGTGTGATGTACACAGCTGGTACTGGGAGGGGAAACACTGACCGGACAGGTCAGCGTAGATGAAGCCAAGGACACTATTAGTTACACGATGCTGTGTATGAATCCGTGGAAGGGCATGGAGGCAGTCAGTAACATCACTGAGAGAGCTATACTGTGGGAGTAGAATAGGATTTGCATTTCTGTAAATCCTGTACCCAAATCAGGCCAAGCTACAACTTGGGATGTGTATGAAAAGGATTTAGAACAATGATTCCCAACCCAGTCCATGTTTTTGCTCCCTCTCATCTCTGGGGGGGAGGGAGCAAAAATCGTAGATGGTATGCGAGTCCCCAAGGACTGAACTGGAAAACACTGGTTTAGCGGATCTTAGGTGAAAAAGAAAAAAAACCTATTTATCAAACTGTATGAAAGAAAATGCCAAAAAAGAGTATTTCAAGTGTGTATTTCTCCATCTGTCTGTTTGTCTAAGTCTTGGTTTGGGAACGTAGACTTGGAGTCTACACAAATATCATTGGTCTGAACCTAGACTCTGATCTGCTTCCAAGCAAGGAAACTGAGAAGTTACAAAAGACTGGTGAAATCCAACAAAAAATATGCCTCAGTGAGAAATAAAAATAAGCTCTACCGTATATAAGTGGAAGGTTGTTAAGTCAGAGGTGGGTAATCAGTGTTTTACTATGATATAGTGAAGTGCCGTGTTCCTGCGTGAGATGGTAGTGATGAATCACATCTGCTCAGCACACCAAGCGTCCAGATGCAAATACATCACTCGTTTTGCGTGAAGTTTGTATGTTCTCCATGTGTTTGCGTGCGTTTCTACTGGATTCTTCACTTTCCACCCATAATCCAAAAACAAGCATCTGGGTAGAAACCACTCATTATGTGTGTGAGTGTGTGCCCTGCACAGCCCCATGCGGGGGTGTTCCCTGCTCTGTGGCCTATTTTTCCAGGGATAGGTTTGAGGCTCACCGCAACCCTGTTATGAATGATGGATGGAAGGGAATGATTCTCGATTGGATCTGGCCAGAGCTTTAATTTCTGAAAGCCTTCATGTTATGCTGTTATGCTAAGCCTACTAACACACAAACAGGAAGCACTGAATGTTTGTGTCTGGGAAAACAACACAGCGAGCTACGCTAATTTGGGAGATGTGTCAATGGGCAGGGAAAAACACAGAGAGCAAGGATTTTTTTTTAGTTTTTATGAAAATGATCAAAGTAAAAATGAATAAGAAAAAGTGAGTAAAATAAATTTGTAATTTAAATTGCTGGCAAAAAAACAATGTAGAAAATAAAAAATGTAAGTAAAAAACGTGTAGTAAAAAGGTACGGAATTTCATAAAGCATTAATAAACTGTCCATGTTTTTTCTTACTGTCAGAAGGCATAAAATATAAAAATAAAATTGAAAAATCTTATTTTATATGATGCGCATAAAATTATACACACACCTCCACAGGTGACACTCAGTCTACAGCTGATATTGAAGCTCAGGGCCTTTGCCCAGTGAATAGACCAGCTGAGTGTTCCTGGTGCCTGAAAGAATATGTGGCCTTTAATCTCAGTTATTCAAAGCTTGAGCGTAATGCTGCAGGCCATCCATGCTGAACGCCTTATGGCATTTACAATACACTTTGTAAGCAGGAAGCAACAAGGCGTCTTTTTATGGGGGGCTGGAACAAAAGGCATTGTTCTACAATAACAACAGAATAAAGAAAGAAACTGTTCCTCTCCGCAAAAGAATCAGCTGTCCGTCAATGTGAGCCACCTCTAGCTAAAAATCCAGTGAAAGGCTGTGACAGTGAATCTCAAAAAGCACAGGCAAGCAGTCGAAGGAGAGATGATAACTTCAGTGGCTGGTATGACAAGATAAAGAGAAACAATGACATTCCGGAATGTTTGGGATTCCTGTAAGTGGTGTGTGCTTTTGCCTGCAAATGGCCACATAGACACAGAGTCTATGACTCAATGAGGGAACAAGCCAAGCTGCTATCGCCACAGGATGCTTATAGGCTATAAGGGACTGAATGAGTTATTAAGAATGCAGAGAGCGTGGGGAATAGGGAGATCAAGAGTGAGACTGTAATTTGTACAAAAAATGATGAAAGCTTTCTTTTAACTACCATCATCATTTTCAGGGAACATATCTTCTAATTTTGCAAATCATTCACTCCAGGCAGCTTGGCACTCCTGCATATCTGTCACACTTAAGCCTGTCACGTCTTCATGTGCGCATTAAGTGACAACGTTTAATTTCTGCCCCGATTAAAAAAAAAAAAGCCACAGCGACGTTTGCCCATGTGATGCGTCACCTGGCCGCTGAGACGTGCTACGGAGACCCATTACAAAACGTGTTCAGTCCTATTTTAGGTGCCGTGCTAGCAAAGAAAAAAAACAAAAAAAACAAACAAACACAGCACGTCCGTGACGAATCAGGTACGCAATCAACACCTCGCCCAGACTCCAAGAACACTTACCAATCTTAACGCTACATTATGCGAAAATAGAAAGGCAGAGAGATAAGGGACTGTCACATGTGCCCCTCTAATAGGTTTTCTGGAGAATAAAGGCTGAACCAAACAACCAAGATAGGCTAAGGCTCTTCACGCATCAGTGCTGAACCATTAACTCAACTAATTCCAAGGGCCCAACAGCATGCTTTAATCTATTGTCTGCTTCTAATTTATTTTCCAGTGTACTTTTAAGATTTGTATGCTTATTAAAAGGCTATAGGTTGGACTAGCAAACACGGATAGTCTGTGGACATGACATTTTAAATTGTTTTCCCAGCACTTGAAGATTAAAAGTTTATGTGAAAGAAAACTGGCATGCAGCATTTTAATGACTCGACCCAAGTTCTTCTTTTATTAATTATTATTGAATTTAGTGTATTTACGATTGTTTTCTTCCGGTGCCAGGGTCTGATATCCCTGCCACCCCCAAACACACACATCAGGTTGAAAACCCTGACATTTTTAACTGGAACCTTCCCATTTACTATACAGAGCCC
>JAABNX020000017.1:17365834-17376529 GCA_015163995.2 Mormyrus lacerda | reverse complement strand
TTGAAAACCCTGAAATTTTTAACTGGAACCTTCCAATTTAATATACAGAGCCCCCCCCCCCCCCCCGGGTATCCAGCCAATACCTGTCAGCCTACAAACCTCAAACACACAGACCAATACAGACCAAATACGAACCTATGAGAGTCACTCATCGCTGTGGGCTCATTTTTTCACAGGACTACAACTCCTAAGGAAAAAAAAAACTGTGCTTACATAAGGAGACAGAATTGCTCAGTCTCATTCATTGAGAAGATGTCAGCAGATGAATAACTTTTAAATAAAAGCTTTTTAAATTGTCAGATAGGCCATAAGCATCTGCATCTGCAATTCGCTGAAGGCTGCCCTTTTCTCGATGATGTCGCTAATGCACAAAGATGCTCTTTGTACTCAACAACATTTCATTTTTGCTTAACGCATCCTAGCGCCTCCGAGTCCCGTCTCTTGTTCTCACACAATGAGATTTATGACCTGGAGTGTTTTTTTTTGTGCCAGGATGGCGACCAATCCAATTACTCCTCTAAGGCAGTGGGGCTGGTAGCCTGCAGTTTCAGTTTCACATTTTAGAACAAACACTCACGCTTATAAAAGTGATGGTCTGCTGTTTTTCAAATGTCCCTCCATGCACTGCCAAGGAGAACGGTCACTATTGCATTCCCTCTGTCTGCAAATGTACCATCAAGGTATCTTATGGTGCTCTTGAAAATATCTGAGCTGAATGTATATTCTTCCTGTTGGGAAAAAATTAAATGCCAGAGGAACTCAATAATCAAGGAGTTTCAGGACAGATTGACTGTATTGTCTGTACCAATGCAGATATCAGAGAACCTTGTTGTGATTTCTAAACAGTGATGTCACACTCTACGCACACGTACTTATCTGGAAAATAAGGCTCAAGAATGTCCCTTTTTTAGACAGGAACGCTCAGAGACCCGCACTTCCAGCTCTGTACTCAGAGCTCTTCACATTGATGGCATGCTGTTTATCTGCCCCAGGTTTGCACAGCAGGGCACCTCTCACTCAAGGAAGCCTTTACCAACCCGATGCAGCACCCCCTACTGGACTGAAAGTTCATAGCACACATGTGCAAGGCAGACATGCCATCAGAGATTGATTGCAACTTCTGTGATACATGACAGGCTACTACTGATCTGCAAAGGTAAAATCGTGACATTGTGTATTACAGCGAACATAGGAAAGGGAGGCTGCCGGCTCAAATCCCATGAAAGGATAAACTTTTTAAGCTGTAAGATTTTTGTCTGTCCTCAACTGCTTTGTACTGTTGACATGCACAGATGAGCAAATCGGAAGCTATGCTGTGGATGAAAGCATTATCTAAATGACCTCATACTCCATTGATAAGCCCGTGAGTTAGAGGAGAAAGTTGTAATTAAATTTGTTGCAGGAATTTCAGCAACGCCGATAACGGAACCCTTGAGAAGCCAGCCGTGAAAACCCTTGGCACCATTTTACTGGGTGGCTGAGTGGAGACGGATTCGCAGTGAACTCCTGCTGTCCCACGTAAAGGGAATCACATAAGCAGCCTGCTGGCTCAAAAGCCAGGAAATGGAATGCTGTTCTGCCTATAATCGTATGTCAGCTGACTAAACAAATGATGCCATTTACAGAGCACTTACTTGACTATGGCTAATATGACAATAATGACCTCCAACGCTGTGTGCATTGTTCTATTTGGCATGGGCCAATAGGAAACAGTAGGACTGCAGAAAATCCTGGGGAAACTGCACATTAACACACCATGTCTGAGACACTGAACATGCAAAAAAAAAAATCCCGCATCTAGCTCAATTAAACTCAGAAACCATGTAGCACTTAATATGCATTAGTGATTTTATGTCTCTCAAACCCTACTGGAGCAGCAGTCTTGTAGGTCTGGTACCGGTCCACACCTAGGAGCCTCATCCCAGTCATTAGGGTCGCAGCAGGTTTGAAAGGGTGTTTTCTCGGCGCATGAATAATGCAACTGTTCTCCGGCCGAATGAGTGCGGTTTTCGGGATCCGGCTGCTGAGACTGACGGGAAGAGCTGGTGCCATCCAGTGCCGTTCTTTCTGAGTGACCATAAGGCCTCGCAGCGTGAAGCAGAAGGGTGAGATCTCACAACGCATGAGAATGCGCAGCACTACTTGGAAGCCATTCAGATTCTGAGCACAGAGAAGAAAATGTATATTTTGCTGCTCGTCCAAATACTGATTTCATTATTTACTTTTAGCCATCTGGTTTTGTGCTGGGTGACCTCAATAACGAAGGCAACCATGGAATTAAAACAGCAAACTTCTTTTATATAATTTGCTGCAGCGTTTTTTATTGTGCGACTTTTCAATGCCTCACTCCCCAAGTGCAGTGCTGGTCTCTTTCTGCTATGTTGTTTTCCACAATATCAGACAGCTACACGTTTCCTCACTTCCTGTTCCTGTAGCAAAGGGGAAAGCTGTCAAAAAGGTCACCTGGAAAATGTTTAGCCTCGGGAAATGGAGGCGGAAAGGGGCGACGCTTTCGTGCCATGCGGTCACATGACTCGCAGCTGTTCACTCCGCAGGCATCCGGCTGAATGGATTTACAAGTGGTATCACAAAAGTAAAAGTGTACGAAGATGATTAATGCAGTGCAAGCTGAGGACATTGGCAAGCAATGAATAAAACACATTAAACAATAAATATTTGTTTAAGCTCAAGCTTGAGTTTTTACATTTTTTTGTCCATTAACTGCATTTTCAGTTTAGGTTTCGCTGACTGTGATATGAACCTTCCAGGGTGACTACTATAGGCTTTGAAAGTAAATAAGAGTGACTGTCAGGTTTCATGTTATGGATGCATACTTGATGTCCATATTGAAAATGTTTATTATATTAGTGAGAAGGAGAATGGATTGTTCTTCAGCTATGTAAAGCCAAACAACAACAACAAAAAAAGAAATGCTATAAGGGCAGTAAATGCATAATTTAATTAAGTCCTTTCATAACAGTTTGATGACTTAACACCAAGCCGCGGATAAGTGTCGCTTGTTGGCCGCCGTTTCCATCATGCAGGCAATAAGAATCCGCCATATGTGTGAAGTCCATGGCCATGGAAAGAGCCCGTACCAGCTGCACGTTCCTGCTGGTGCCCATATGGGAACGCCTCTGTAAAATGTACAGTGGGATGCATTTTCATCATATGATGACACACTTTGGTGAAAAAAAAAACTATCCCCACTATAGGTGTCACATGGTGCCCTGATACCCAGAATAATGACAGCCACATTTAACATAATTTGGGCAGAAAATGCGATCGAATGTGTGAGGATTTACAGCCATCGGGACAGGAGAAAAATCAGGTGACCCAGAGCCCGACTGAATTAAACTTAATTCAAAATCAATTTGGAGGCATATTGGGCGTGGTGTCACCTATTATTGCTGTCCGGGAATTTCTATGGGCATCGGGGCGGTTCCCAAAAACTTGTAGCAGTTCATCGGGAGACAGAGAATACGCCCAGCTTCTCATTAGGTGGCTGCTACCCCTGTAAAGTGTATCAGACACATACAGCACCTCACACAGGGCTCCGAACTCACCTAGCGGTAACCCTATGCCTGTGTGGGACCTTCCTGGTGACTCACTTGCCCTGGAGCTGGGAATTAGGAAGCACACCCCCTAACTGTCTGAGAAGGTGTAGCAGCGTATACACCCGTGCCGTTAGTGGAACGTTGGCCCGGTTGGGCCTGCTGATAAATCATATGCTCAGCTGCTAAAACACACGCCGTACCGAAAAAAAAAAGGAAATGCAGGATTGATAGTTTCTTCACATGTACAAAGTCTACGGTATGCATAACAACAGCTCTTCCAGCAGGGCCCAGAGAATATGCAGGCGGGGGGTCTCTGTCTCCTTGAATGGTCTATGACCGCCATTGTGAACTTAGCGGATGTTTCCGTGACAAAGACGCTGTCTGTTCCTAATGAGTGATAAGGACGTGTATTGAATCTGCTTTCAGCCTGGAAAAAAGGAGGATGAGCAGCAGGGCCTCCAAGACTGGACTGAAGTCCAAATCGGAACCGCGAGCCAAAAGGCGATTTGTTATGGAGGACTGCAGCCGAGTTCTCGCAAAGTGTATTTCGGTTCCACTCGGAAGCCCAGAAGTATGAAGGCTGACATCTTGTTCTTTCGAATTTCATATCTCGGCATTATTTTTTATCTACTATCTGCACCTATAGTTATCGTTTAAGATTCACTGACTGTGATACGAACCTTCCAGGGTGACTCCTTAGCTACTAGGCTTTGTGCAGAGAGTAAATAAGAATCGCTATGCAGATAAGCGTGAGGTTTCATGTTATGGATGCATATTTTGAGAGTCACTGTAGGCTTATGCCTGAACCGTGTTGCAGGCCCCAGGCTGGTGAATGTGGGCCACACCTTGGCTGCCCTTTAACTGGCTACATGACCCACTATGAAAAAACAGTCCATGTCTTGGACTCCACGCTCCACAGATCACCCTGGCCACTTTGACAGCTCTCCCCTTCCCGATTCAGTGCCCATGTCACTTTGAGATCCCGCTGCCATGCTCATGTTTTGACAGCAGGAGAATCCTAGCTTCTCCCCAAACCTCCACCTTACAGCCTCGGGCAGTTTCTGGATCTTTCAGTTTGGAAATACACATCTAAGTCACGTTTTTGCTAAGCAGAGCCCTTGCTGCTTGTTTATCCAAAGGCACTTGAGTTATCTACCGTTTATATGAATGGAGATCTCATTGAAGCAATTCAGACATATCTTGTTCAAGGGTACTTCTTCAAATACTGTACCGTTTCCTGTTTGACGTGAGAACACTTCCCTGTTTTACGACGTTTGCCCCATTTGAGAATTACTTTTAAACCGAAACCGTAGGCCTCGATTTATATCAGAATATAAATATAAATATGTTGTCAAAAATTATTCCTAAGTACAGCAGTTATAGTGCTTTACAGACATGGATTAAGACACTCCTCATAAATATGAGCCTGATTATCTAGCATCAACTTAACGACGAAAATCATACAAATGAATACAAATTAATTTCCTGATCTCATTTCCCCTCTGCAGCTTTCAAAGAGAGGTTTTTCTTTTTTTTTTATCTTTCAGTTCTTTCATGGCGCAACCATCTTCATATTTCAAACATCAGAAAAATTTCCCTCTTTTTGTCATTCTAGGTATCTCTAGTATCAGAAACTCCCACACCTCCATCCCCCTGCGCCTGAATCACTCTCATCTATCACTAAAGGTCCACCTGCAGGGTATTGTCACAGATCTCCAGATTGCACCACAGTAAGGGCGAGCCTGCTCAGACCGCCCTCCTCTCACCGCTATCGCCAGCACAAAGCACCTGCAGAGCCATCCCTGCGAAATCCGCCGCGATTACCGTACCTCATATCTTGTGCGTACTTGGCACCGTGGCTCTAAAGGAGAGCACGACCAACCGATTCCTCAGCCTGAGGCCACTCCCTTCCTGACCACTCCCCACACGAAAACAGGAAGACGAATGTGGTGCCACAAACATTTTAATGTCAAAGTGTCCAGGAAAACAACACGTGGATCTAGTCATGTGAGGTGAATATCCAGCAAAGGATGCATTGGCTAAAAATACTATTCGCATTCAGCCTGAAAGCTGAAATCCTGAGAAAGCCACCCCCCAGCATGTTTTTCTAGCGAGATAAAAGCAAGTTTGTGTGTATTTGATAAAGACAACCCCTGTACTTTCAGCTGCAGTCAGACTGGAGGAAGGCACAGCCTTGTGGATTCCGGATGCTTAGATTTAATGGGCGATGGCCCAGCCTTTAACGAAAGGACCTGAACTCTTCATTACCGGTTTTTGCTGCGTCAATAGCCTTCTGCACACTGAAACTGCATGGCCATACCGTTGCATTACCCAAAAGTAACATGATCTAGATTGTTACATCTCAGAAGCCATACAAGCTGGTTGTGGGGGCTGTGGTGATTTTTCCTGTTTTCGAAGGCACTTACGGTACATGTACTGTAAGCGTTTGATCGACCTGTTTATTAAGTAATAAATCTTGCCGGTAATTCAGAAGACACACCTCGCTTTTTGACAGCGGTGCTTATTCCAGGGGTGAACCATACAACGACAGGCCTGTTTTTCGGATATCAGGCAGTTCGTTTAAACCAGTTGTAATCAAAGCCCGCATTTGTCTCCAAGGAAGACTGTGGTGACCTGAGAATCGTGGCACGGTTTCTGCTCACGTGTAAAATGATCACATAATCCCTGTCAGTGGCATGGTGGCCATCTGTGTTTCCTTAAAGGACAGGCAATGAAACTTAACTGAAATATTTATCTCAGTGTGCCTCAAAGTTTTATAAGCACTTTCCAAAACAGGAAATGTGAGTACTTTAATGTGGGTCTGTCTGGTTCCACACGTCCAAAGTTAATTCAGTGATTCACAGCAATCATTGACATTACCAATTCTTTTTTTCACCCTGACTTTTTTTGTGGGGGTAAATTATTTGTACAATACAGCCCCAGACCTTTTTTACCAGGCCCCATTTTGAAGGCAGATTACCATGGCAACAGGAGATTAGGTAAAAACACTCATTCTGCTGCACTTGTGAAGCCACTTAGTTTAGAACCACTCAAGATTACTTTTATTTTTCAGACAAGAGGCAAGTCAATACCCAGGAAAGAAAATGGTTTGGACCAAAAAGCTTGATAAGAAATGAATAAAAGTTATATTAAATTCCCACATTTTAATGACTTTCTGTTCATAATATAACTCCTATCAGATAACCACACTAGCTGAAAGGCTAAAACTCAAGACCATATTTTCCAAGTGGATATCTCACCTCTGACTCTCCGTCTTTCAGGGATTCGTGTATTAAGCCATTTTCCCAGTGAAGTTACAGGCTCGGACACCCGTCTGTATGTCCTGGTGACCTTAAGACTTCTCATGCTTTATGTAGCTTTACAGCAGTAGAAGCGGTAGGACCCCAGCACAGCAAGGGAGATAACTGGGCTTGATGCCATGCCACACTGCAATGCCCTTACACTGGCAGTAACCCTCTTACTTCTCAGATATAACAACTACTCCTGGAATATAGCCCTCAATAGAAAAGGAAATGGCCCTGTGTCTTTAATTCACTGCTAATGCTTTATATATTGGAACAGAATCAGCCATTTAGAGTGTTAGAATAACCTAAGGTTGGGATGGGTTACTACTTAATGTAATAAATTAGCAGGGGTAGCCAAGTGTCGAGCAGAGGAGTAGGTCAGTAAATCAGTTTTTAGCACTCTTGAGTTTGTATGATCAAATTCATAACCCTTCTGGCCACTATCTGTAGGCTTCGACAGTAATTACATGTAATTCCTTCTAATGAACAAAGTTTAAACATGTGCTTAAAAGGCAAAGCTAGTTTAATCTGTTCAAGAGCCCAATGATGTCTTACACAATTGTAATCTGAGCCGAAAGCCAAAACTTGTTCAAGACCGATACATGGGAATATTATCTGTCCGAACCTTGTCCAGCACCAAGTTCCATGGCAGAAGAGAAATGTTGGGAAGATAGTGACCTCATATACAGTCGGCTCCAGTCTCCAGACTCCGGCAGAACCTCGGCAGAATCCTAGGTGATGAAGTAATCATCCAACAAGCTACGTAGCTGCTCTGCTAAAAGACTCTGAATGCAAGCTCACACATTATTTAACTATTTAAAGAATCAAACAAAAATCAAACAAGCACAGCACATCAATAGGAGGCATCTGGGTTAACTATTCTAAAGTTATCCTATGAATGCTCCATCTATGTGAATCACACAAATCAAGAAGCTGCACAATCTACAAGCACATCTGCGGTACATCTATAATTTAGGTGTTTTTTTCTAATTAACCAAATAAACAATTCATTTATTCTGAAGTATACCTACACATAACAAAATATTGCCGCAGGAGAAAAATGTGGAAGATATATATAACTTGATGAATAAATTGTGCTATGTACTGTACCCAAACCTACACCTAAAACCAAACAGAGAATAAGCCACTGGGTTCTTGTCAAGTTGACCTGTCCCAATAATCACACTGGAGAGATCAAATGCAGGGGGTGCTGACAGAGGCCTTCTGGGTAACGGCTGCTGGCATCACTGGGATCCGCGGCAATTGGAGCACGCCCGCTCACTTATCTCCCAGGACCAGACCAGCACACCCCACATCAATCCCTGTGCTCCGGTAAAAGGATGTGTCAGTGTGTGCCACATCTAATTTCACGACACGGCAACCACCTAAGCTTCTTACAGGCTGGGACGCCAACGCACTGAAATATTCTATGATTTCCCTACCTCCTGGGAGGCCTGCGAATGAGACTTCCTTGGGTAATGAGTTCCTCTAGACCACCTGGGCAAAAAAAAAAAAAAAAAAATCACACAAGTTCCACATCAATTCATTAACCCAGATGTTCAACTTTCATTTTCAAAGACCAGACACTGGTGTACAACATAACATTGTAACAACATTAAATATGGGGATAACTGACTTGAAACAGAGTCAAATACACAGAAAGTCTCTATTCAAAACGAAGTTTGGTCTGTACATATCAGCACTTGGTGTATTAGCTGAAACTTTCAGGTATCTCTAAGAAAAATAATAGTATTATTAATCACTCCCAGTAATGTTTTCTGTCTCTACACACACACACACACACAGACAGCCAGACACAGGCAGACACAAACACACAGACAGCCAGACACAGGCAGACAGACACAAACACACAGACAGCCAGACACAGGCAGACACACGTACAGGCAGACAGTCAAACACACACACAGATAGCTAGACACAGACAGACACACAGCCATAGGCAGACACACACAGATAGGCAGACAAACACACACATAGATAGGCAGACAGACAGACACACGCAGATAGCCAGACACAGGCACAGACACACACACACACACAGACAGCCAGACACACGCACAGGCAGACAGACAAACACAGAAACACCAGACTTTTAATAAGTACTTTGCTGTTTTATGTTTTTGTCAATAAAACAGTTTTTAAAAACACCCGAAAGAAACCAGGGAATTTTGACTTAAAACATAAACGAGCTTAAACTGCAGATTACCTGTTGACTCAGTTTCAGCAAAAGATAATGCATTTTAAGGATTTTTAAATCTGTGGTATACCATTTAAAAAATATTATCTAAAATGCAGCAAACGTGACATTTATTTTGAACACAGCAATGGGGAGTCGGCAGCCTGAGCGCGGGGTGACGAAAGGCGGCTGACAGTGACGGTTATTAACGACAGAGCGCCATGTCACCAAAGACATTAAATAGCTATATTAACGTATATTAACGTACTACGCTCTGGTCTGCTGTGATAAAATTATTAAACGAATTGTGTTTCACTGTAGGTAAGGAAAGACGTTGTATAAACTCGCTGGAGAGATAACGTTAGCCTTCTGATGGTGAAACACTGATCGGTCTTCGTGGTCTGTATTTTCTATATATTTTAATAGACGTTGTTTGGAAACGAAGTAAATGATTGTTAAATAGTGATAAGTTAAGTATGCTTTTGGCGCGGTATTCGTTAATTGTCCTCATTACCAGTGTTAATGGTATCACTGTTTGCCGTCTGTTCCGCTGTTTGTCACGTTTAACTTCTCCGTCTGTAAAGACATTTTAAACAACGAAATGTGTGCAAATACAAAAGTTCAACGTCAGTTTCATAACCAGTTTTACTAGTTCAAATATAAATATAGTGTTACATTTATGTGTTTCGGAAGTGCATATTTCCGAGTAGGCCGAGTTTTATCAAACGTAGGTAAATAGTATTTTCAGTATTTGTATAGTACGTTTTTTAAAACCTTTTTTGATACAAAAAATCCTCAGGAAGGCTTCCAGGCAGGGTGAGCCATTTGTTTGCCATAAAAAGCTTGGCTTTGCAACTTGTTTTGGGCTTGCTATTAATGACTCAACGCAAAATATGCAAAACGCCAGGGTTATGGTACATTGTTGGCCATGGTTTTCAGACAAACGCGCTGTTGGCCTTCTTATTGATTGTGTAAAGTATCTGTGGTATGTCTCAGAAATTAACCTTAAGTCCATTATCTGGTTGTCCTTTGTGCTAGTTTTGTTTGCTTATTCATACAGGGATATAAACATAACTGTGAGATTAATGCTGTTATTTTTTATTTGTAGTTTTCTTTCTCAGTTTCTTCAGGCATTTAAACTTGGAACTCTAAATAAATGGGAATTGAACCCTCTGGTTAATACCATGTGTGTTGATGTTACCTAGGTTTCAGGCTAATTCTGAGAACTGGCCTCATCACAATGAATGTGAGGAACAGGCCCGCGCCCAGCCAGGTGTGCTGCCCGACGTCCTTCTCTCGACAGCCTCCCCGCATCATGATTGTTGACGTGTCCCCCCCTGGGTGGCTGTGCATCAGTACTAGCCTCTGCGAGGCACTGGACAACTTCCTGGCCCTGACGTGTAGCCTGGAGGGACCCTGCCGCTTGCCCCTGCTCAGCCTCTATGCACTTAACAACGAGCTGGAATGTCTGCTGCCTTTTGTGGTAAGGGCTGGGCTGGGCTGGGCTGGGCTGGGGGCTGGGCTGCAGCCCACCCATCACTCTGCCTACTCCTCTGGTCGCCTCTATGCAGGAGCAAAGGACTGTGGGCTTGGATGTCAAGGACCTGAATTCTCATTGTGGCACTTAAAATGGGCT
>JAABNX020000017.1:17352036-17365734 GCA_015163995.2 Mormyrus lacerda | reverse complement strand
GCTCAGCCTCTATGCACTTAACAACGAGCTGGAATGTCTGCTGCCTTTTGTGGTAAGGGCTGGGCTGGGCTGGGCTGCAGCCCACCCATCACTCTGCCTACTCCTCTGGTTGCCTCTATGCAGGAGCAAAGGACTGTGGGCTTGGATGTCAAGGACCTGAATTCTCATTGTGGCACTTAAAATGGGCTACATTTTTATATATATGCACCTTTTTAGCACATGTGAAGGAGTTGCTTTCAGTCTAGGGTCTGTAGAGCTGGGGTACCATGAATTGGCAATGGGTCAGTATAAAATAGGAAATATTGAAAAGGGACTCCCATTCTGCTTGGAGCTAATGAAAATTGAAATGGCACCTGGTCTGCAGTCCTCACATACGTGATACGATGCTGTCTGGTTAGTGGTAAGGATTCCGTAGCCCTGCTCTCTCTTCATTTGGGGGTTTAGCTGAAGGATAAGCATGTAAGGTCTTCACGTGACTCTTTGCTCCCTCTCCAGCAGGTGAAGGGAAACCTGAATCGCCTGCGTTCCTGCGTGGAGGAGCTTCGCGACATGCCCGGGGAGGGCTGCATGCACCCGCCCAGCGGACTGTTCAGTCAGGCTGTAAAAGACAGCCTGCTTCAGTTCAAGCAGTACATACGTCACGTACCTGCTGCCTGCCACGTCGGCAACAGCTGCATGGAGGTCAGCTGCATTTCCCCGGACAACGCATGTCTAACAGAGAATGTCCACTCGTTTCACTTTCATTTGACCCATTCCTTCGCCATGCCTAAAAAAAACAAAAAAAATCACATAGCAGAAATATTATGAATGGATATTTGTAAAACAAAAATTCAAATTTACCCAAAATAAACTGTAACCAAATAGAACTTTATTATTTGACAGACCATGTTGGCAGATAACAAGTTCATGGTGTTGCCACGAGTTGTTCCAACAGGCGCAGAGCATTGCTGACAAATCACTTGGTTTTGCTCGATATTGTCACTGTAATCCAAAATATTTCCATACAACGGATGTTCTTGTTCGCTTTTCTCCTATTCACTAATTTTTAATAAATTTATCACAAACGCACCACACTGTCTGTGAGTGTCTCAAACAGCAAGGACTAAAGCAGTTATGATTGGCTCGGGGATTGCATGCAGAAGGAGGGGCAAACTTTAAAATGATTTTTAACATATACTAAACAACCTTGAAAAGGAGATTGCAAAGCTTGGCAAGTTTGCTTTGGAGTAAAAATATTTTAGTGACTGTCCTGTCAACCTGGCTGACTATTGAAGTCCTTGCAATCTGGAATATGTGCAACAAGCAATATTAACACACATCGTGCAGGCTGTGCATATAATGTCGTCTGATTCCTTTGTGATCTGAATGAAAATTAGAAGTCTTGTAAATAAAAGGGCAAGATATAAAATATTAAAGTTGCATATGTCCCTCTTCCTGTTTGCCATTTGTAAAGATATAAATTTTTAATTGAAAACACTGAATCCTAGTCCCGTGGAAATACTTTGTAAAGCCTGATACATATGAATAGTTGAGCTTGTAAATATTGAATCAGAATTGACTGGGTACAGACTACTGGACTCTATCTCGTAAGGATTGGTGTATGGCTGTATGCTGGAGCCATAGCTGCTGGCAGAACTGCCCGCTGTTCTTGTACCAAGAACAGACCAGATACTCCGACTCCCCAGTATCTCTGAATTTTAGAGTGTTCATTTTGAGCATGGAAAGCTTCAAATGAGCCAGTGATAGGCAGGTTCCTGCCAGGATCTGGGACAAAACAGGGCTTTAAGCGCTGACACTAAACACATTGCCTGCTGGATCTATTTGAAGTTGTGCCGACTCCAGGAAAGTGATACAAATGACCAGGAAGAGAACTGACATTGAGTACATACAATTCAATTATTCAGATTATTTATTGTCACGTAATGTAATTAGGTAACATTTTGACTATTGTATGTTCCGCATAAAGAAGCCTAGAAGATATTTTTGTAACAGTATAAAGAGATATTTTATTATTTATTTTCCTGTTAGACATAAAGTCTGTGCCATAATGGGTTTTACTGTGATGCAGGCCAATCTGTTATTTACTTGGATCACAGTCATAAGCTTCCGATTTTATTACTGCAGGGCTGCATCAAAAATATCAACGCTAATGGCTCTTTATGTAGTTAAAAAACTGAAAAATTAAGCTTTGATCTTATGTGGTTTGGAATTGAATTGTTTAAAACTGTAAAATGCTAAATATGTTAATGCTAAACCTGCTGCTAAAATTGCAAATATGTTTTCTGATTTAGATAGCAATAATGTGACACATGAAGAGAGCTGCAGTGGAGGGACCTGACTGACGATTGTGGCTTTAGACAGTTGAATTAAAACATATCCGAAGACAGTTAATGATCTTCCCAAGAGTGCAGTGTGAATCCAGTTGTTTATTCTTACTGGCTGTGAATTTCCATCATGTGAAAGTAATATCTCTGCATTAAGGTTTCTCACTATTCTTCAGAGTATGCTTCTTCATCTCTCTTAAGATTTTAGGGTTACTGTAGGTGATTTTTAATTGCATTTTCCAGAGAATTGCCTCCTTTCTCTTTTTGTGATTTTTTCATATTTGCCTGAAGGTGGCGATCTTCACCAGCCAGCCAGGCCCGGCTGTGGTAAAGCAGCTTGAGGCAGGACTGAAGGACACAGACCTGGGGAGCCTTCAGCGCCTGTTGGTAGTCCATATCAGTACACATCATGTCCTGTCTGAGGACAGCAATGACTGGAGTTTCACAGCATCAGGCTCCACCGGCCTAGGTGACCTTGAAGGTTGGTTTGCACCCAAGCGCTGGTATAAATTCCCATCAACTGACAACTCACAGCTCATAAACAAAGAGTGCACTTGGAATCTGTGGTATGGACATTCAGTTGGGTAGCTGGCTATTCTTCACATTGCTTAGGACTCACAGGCCTGCTTCTGGTTTTTTGATTCAAATAATTAGTGCAAGTGTAATCTTTCTGAACTGTACAAAGCCATGACTCAGTGACTGCCCCAGTAATGCACACATTTAAATAAAACTGCAGGTTCCTGAGCGGCTAGGTTTCTCACCTAGATATGTAATAGATTTTACCCCACGGATCTCCCAAAGGGTTAAGGAAGAGATTCTATCATACATCTGGGGCCTACTCCTTGGTTATATAATTCATGTTATATAGTCTGAAGTATTAAGATGCACCAAGCTTCAATCAAAATAAACAACAATGATGGCGGGCCCAGGGTTTAATGTAGACGGGTTCCATGCTATATTTTGACATATGTGCTTATTTTGAAATGGGCTTTGGATAAATGGCCCTTGGAAAACCCACAGTAAAGCATTTTGCAGGTTCCTGTAGGGCCCATATTGTACGGTACACACAGCTGGAATGTGACGGGCACATGTGTTGGGCTGCATATATATATGAGTATAAGTTCACCAGAGCATTCTAGGATCAGGTTTTTATTGGTATGAAGGGGGGGGGGTGCTGAGGAATGGTAATTATGGTTTAGTCTATGGTTTGGTTGGGTTTAGTCTAGAAATCCCAGTTTATGTGACACTGTCCCACCACCACAGCAGATGTTTCAGCAGCCTTTGTTTTAATTAGCATACCGTAAAAGATTGGAGAAAGCAGAAGTGTAGCTCAAGGTAACATCATGAATCTTTGGAAATCAAAAAAATAAAAATAGGGAGAAATAACAGTGCACTATTGATGGATAAAATGTGTCTCATTAGCATATATATTATGTGACGTTAATTATTCCTAATTTATACATCTGGTTGGTTAAATTTCGGTAGAAAAAGTATATTTTAACAGAAAAGAATCTTTGTGGTCTGTTGTGTTATGGTTGGGTCTCATAAACCTCTGGCCAGACATTGGCTGGCCATTCTGTCGTGTTGCTTATTGCAAATTGAGTATCTTAAATTTAATTTGTTTATATTTTGGAGAGAACTTTGGCTACAATTCTGCTTCTCCACAGCCTGTAGTCTTGGATTGCAGGCCTATGGCATATTTTTCTTGACCTCTTTGCTCCACCCTTCATATTGAGGAGATTTTGTGGGCTAAAGTAACTTCCTGTTTTCCTGTAAAAATGGCCGAAGTAGACAGACACACTTTCATATTGGTTTGTGGGAAGGGCAGTGTAGATAATGATGTGGAGAAAAGCTGACATAACATAGCCTTTCCCTTCAGGCATGAACAAGTCTTCAAATTGATCATATTTAGCCTTGTTGCAGATAAGTTTTTGAAAATGTTTAAAAGGTTTATGTGGCTGTGTTCATGCTTTCAGTCCCGGTTTTAATGTCACGTACTAATGGGGTCCTTGAGGTCTGCGGTTCAACTTTGGAAAAAAAAACGCATTTAAAAAAATAACTGTGTTAGACATATAAATTAATCTGTACTGGTGCAGTCAGGAGAATAGAAATGTGGCCATGCTGCACTTTCAGAGAAGTTGATGCCTTGCCATGGAGAGGCCCTCAGGCTGTGATATGTGATAATGTGTAGATGTTCTATGAGGTGGAAGATCACGGAGATACGTTCTTTTCTCGTACTGTTACTTGCTGGGCTTGCACAACACGGGTGTTCCGTAAAGGCTTTATTAGTCTCTGAGCTGCCAACACCCTTTCAGTCTGATAGAGGTTGTCTTCTGACAAACTTTACCCCTTTACAGTTGTTTGTGAGGCAGAAAATTTAGGAAAGGGGAGTGATGGTGGCGGGGGGGGGGGGTGATTTTTTAATGGCGTATCCAGGGGAACACAAGGGCCACGCTAGTTTTCACAGAGACAAAGGTGTGTTAAGGGACAGATTAGCATAGCTTCAGGAGATTAAATAAATCTGTTTTCAAAAGTGGGTGGCAGCCGCATCCTCCAAAATTCTGCCTGTGGCTGCCCCGACCCACTGTGCTCCCAGCCGAAGATGCCCTGCTGCTCTATTGCCTGCACAGACGAATGGTTCCATCATCCTTAGTGAATGCCGGGAGATCATAGATCATTGCTCTGCTTTCTTAGAATGGTGAGCTGCCGTACTGAGAGATGAATCAGATAGGCCATGTTAAGATAGCTTTGGCCAGCACAGCCGCTCCCAAGAACTTCCCTGGCCAATGGAGGAATAGTAGTTCACGTCATATGGTGGTGTAAATTCTGGACATTTTGTTTTTCTTCTCTTTGCTTTCTTTTACCTCTCTTTCCATTTGTCATTTACTTATAGGTATAAGGAGTTGTTCGCACCATATTTTTGTTATATTTGTCTCTGTTGTACTTTCCTAATTGCGCTCAGCTATATTATTGTGTTACATCTACATGCTGGTCAAGTATCTTGTCCTGCACCAAATCAAGACCTATTACTATGTGCTTGGTATATAAACTTACCACAAAAAGTAAGGAAATTTGTGTTTGGTCGATTATTTCTTTGTTGTGACAATGCTTTTTGGCAATAAATCTTATACCGTTGGAAAGCCTGGAAAATTAATTAAGATAATTAAGATAAAACAATTATTGTGCCGCATTTTGTTTCACGGTGACGCTTCCATTTTGTCTTGTTACAAATCTAGAGCTCCCCTTTCCAGCTCCTATTTATTTGTTTCTCAGTTGATTTATATTTAGAGTTCAAGGAAATACACTATTAAAAAGTTTTTTTAAAAAGTTTAATAAATGCATATTTCCAAAGGTAATGAGTAATCGTGTTAGATAATTGTGATCTCAGTATTGACCAAAATAATTGCGATTATGATTTTTGCTATATCCAAGCAGCCCTGATGTAAAGTGTTTCACTTAACTCTCTAGGTTAGTTGTGCATGCAGGTGTTGCTCTAACCTTGATCAGAAGTCTTACTCCTCGCAGCTACTGTTTATTTTAACATGGGACCTACAATAATCGCTTAGCTCTCCCTTTATGCAAATAGACATAAAAAAATACAACAGAGGTTGTATGTTGCATTAGTTCCCTAGTATTTCGAGATTCGGTTCTCAGAAGTCGTCATGCTTCTCTGAGAACTGATTAATTATACCAGTTAATTACCTCCTGGAATTTCATACTGTTAATTGCTTAGTATGGTGTTGATTACCCTTGATTAAACGAGCCACGCCAGTTACCAGTCTGGAGGAACGACTGAACATTTTTGCCAAATTTGGGCGAGTGAATGAAAATGCGGGAAAGAGGTGCCACAAAGGAACCCAGCTTTGGCAGACTAAAGACATCAGCCTGAGCTAAACCAAACAAAAAAAGGAGTCAGGTTTTCTGTGATTGGTTTCTTCATGATGTAGCATGGGTCACTATTCTTTTTGAGAGAAAAAAAATCTGTTACAAAGTATAAACTTGTGTTGAGCCTAGTTTTAGTTCTCTTAAGTTCTAATTAATATCTTCCCTTATTATAGACCCTGATTGATGTCTGTGGCCATTGTACTGAAATTGTTGGCATAAAAACAAAACTGTGATGTACAAAGCTTTTGGCTAAAGATACCAGCATGGTGTGCTTTTGTACTACTTTAATGAGGACACACCAGTGTTTTGTTGAGGGTGTTTTATGAGGACCTTAGATCCTGCACACAAAAGGTCTGAATTTGTTTTTTTTAATGTACAGTGCAAATCATGGGGCTCACCAGTTCACCAGTTAAACCTTCACAGTAAATGTCAGGCCTCAGAAAGATACTCTAGACTCCTCAAATACAGAATATTTGATTTGAATTGTTCTGTTACCCACAGCATGGAACTTTTGAAGATTTTTGAATTCCATATGTCTTTTACTATATTTATATGCAGCCTTCATTCAGGCTGATCAGCCCACAGTGTAGTATGCTGGCACCTGAGAGAATGCTCTAGAATTTGCCCACAGCCCTGTACTTGTGCTCAGCATGGAAGCTCTCAGTTGTCTATGCCCTTTTTCATGTTGACTTGGTGGGAAGTAAACACATGAACGCAGATGCCTGAGAGGCGAAGACAGCGATAAGTAGGTCTTTGAAGTAGACTATGAAGATCTGTGAAATGCCTATAGAGGGGATTTTGACAAGCTCACTATTAAGAGCACTGAATATTTATCCATTTTAGTTTTCATAAAAGGTGGGTTTATAGGGTCAAGGGGGATTTTGGAGTCTATGCAAAGCAGCATAGGGTAGATGGCACAGTATGCTATTCCAGCTTTATAATCATTTCCTCCGAATGTTAATTATGGAATAATGTGATTATGTTAACTTTTCGTAAATAAGTGCACAGATGGCATGCCATTCTTTAGTCAGTGCAACTTTTACATTTTGTGCATCTTATATTATGGAAGAACTACCACAGAATACGTGTTTTTCACTCATGAATGCAGATATTTTGTCCAGGAGTGTGAAATTGCACCCTGCGGTGGAAAGCTCCCAAAAACACCCTCATGGGACAATCTGAATTGCAGTTACTGAAAGCTGAGAAAGTCTGTTTAGAAGAGGCTTTCTAAAAATGTGAAAATAATCATTTGAATAATAATTAACTTATGAATAAGTAAATTTCATTGCTGGTCAACTGTAACTTACTCAAGATTTTTTGTCCTACAGGTGTTTGTCTTATTTGTTGGGTATCAGCAGTGCAACAAATCCACTTGCTCCAGATGACATTAAAATAATTAGATTGTCATTTGTCACGCTCAGTTCCTAAGATCAAGTGAAAAGCTCTTGTATGACATTCTTAAAAGATTACCTGTCCCAGCACATGACATGTATTCTTATACTGTAAGCCAATGGTGCATCTGCTCTCCTGCTGATTTTGGTCTGTCCGTCACTCTTTCATGGCCAGAGGATCTATCTACGAGAGAGCAATAGCTACCGCTCATGGGATATGGGTGGCCGATCGTGATGCCATTTCCAGGATGTGGACTGAGCTGATCTACAGAAGCCCTAGTGTGCTAATCGCTGTTAGTAACACCTCCTTTATGGTGCACTTTGACTCGGTTGAATGAGGAAAGAGGCAGGAACAAATAAAATGAATCAGTTCATGTTGAAAGGTGTGGAGGAGAAGCAGCGATAGGCTGTGTTGCTCTTTCCCATCCAGGGATGCAGCCTCAGTGCCCACACACTTAACATCTACTCCCCTAGTCAACTACTTGCTTTTAAAGGATCCTTTCAGGCAAAAGCGATAATGCATTTGAGTTCGATTCATGTTGAGTTGCCTTGGTGACCATGAACTGCCCTGTGTGAGGTAACTAATGGTGTGATTGTACTGCTATTACTTGACTCCTCAGTTGTATTGCGTTTGCTGTGCTCAGTGGAAATGTCTGACTTGCATCCATGTTGATTTACAAAAGCAACAGAAACACAATCATATTTGATTGCTTTTGAACATGTGCCCAGCAGGTTTTATTATGACGGTATAAGTAGCTCCTAAAATTATGGTTTCCTGAGCAGTTATTGGTATATATGCAATATCATTTGCTGTTGTTTTCGCTGTTAATTTACAAAAAATATATTCATCTCATTCGATCCATTTCTCTGTTCAGGTCAATCAGATATAGATCAGGTGCTTCAAGGTCCATTATTAATCTAAAATGGCAGCAAAATTTAGGTTTCACATTTGATAGTGATAAGACTCAGGATCCAAAAGCAGCATAGGGCAGAACAGCCGTTTGGTTGTGGCAGGCTTCAGGAAGTAAAAATTTGGTGCAACATACCCCTCTAGTGGCATGTTGGAGAAATGCTGCCCACAGTGACAACAGTTTCCTGGATCTTGCAAATCGGCACTACATTGTCTTCATCTGTGTCTTATTACTACATCTGATTTGTTGAGTTTATTTAAACTGGTCTTGATTATGTCTGTTTTGCATAAATTAGCCATTCCAGTGTAAAGTGAAATACTTGTCTGAAACTTACTGCAGTCAGTTGCAGAGAAGAGGATTTCTTTATTTTTATTTATACTTTATTTTACCAGGAAGGTTCTATTGAGATACAATATCTCTTCTTACAGGAAGTCCTACCCAAGATAGCAGCAAATAAGAAAAAAAGTACAAAAGTTTCATATACATACATTGAAGGTGGCGCTGTGGCTTAGTTGGTTAAAGCGCCTGTCTAGTAAACAGGAGATCCTGGGTTCGAATCCCAGCAGTGCCTTGAGCTTTTCTGCTTTGGGGGCAGCATGTGGCTAAGAATGTGTCACAAGGTCGCCAGTTCAAACCCAGCCTCAGCATGTCTGCGGGTCCTTGAGCGAGGCCCTTAACTCCCAGCTCACTGGGCGCCCCAACAGCTGGCAGCCCTTCGCGGACAGCTTGCTCTACAAAGAGCAAGTTGAGGGAGGTGTAAAAAGAATTTCCCCACACGGATCAATAAAGTTTAATTATTATTATACAGAGATGATTAATATGAACACAGACTAAAACACATTCAAATACTCAAACTATATATAGAATAAAATTAATTTATATGAAGCTCAGAGTTTAAGAGATTTTTTAAAAACATTCAGAGAAGGCAAGAAGTTTAAATTCAATATTTTGTAATATGTTCCACTCATGTGATGCATAAGGACAAAAGGCAGGTTTCCTCATTTCTGTGCGTGTGGTGGGAGGCTGAAGGAGACGTTTAACTGATGAGCGGTTACTGTATGTATGAGTGCAGAATGTCAGCAAACTGCGTATGTCCTGAGGTGATTTTTCCATTAAAGCCTTTGCAATAAAAATCAGGCGATGCATTTTTCTTCTAAGAAACCATCTCATAGGATGATGGTAATATTGGACACTATGAACATTTCTGGCCTTCCATTTCATGGGGGCACTGTGTTGAAGCTCTCTTTGCCACCAGCTCGCCGCGTAACTGTGTGCTAAGAAGCGCTAGCGGGGATCCTTTCTACCTGCTGCCATTAGGTACCACAAGGCCTCCTCCCGACGTGCCTGTCCATACCCCAAACACAGCACACCAGGAAAGCATGCCATCTTTGACAAAGTAAAACATCTGATGCTATTTTTTAATGGTACTTATACCATCCATTAATTTATTTTTATATTTATTGTTTCCTTAATATTCTATGTTCAGTATATTTTGTTTGTATGCTGTATCCATTTTAAGTTTGTTTGCACTTTTTACTTGACTGTACTATGTGTGCTATAATGGCACTTTATCTTTGTTTTGGACTCTATGTTTGTTTGTCTGCTACATAACTTTGTTTTGTATGCACAAGAATTTCCCCCTGGGATGAAGTTTATCTCAGATGACTTTCTCATCTAGTTCTTTTGCATTCTACTCCGTTCCAGATCTGATTTAGCAAATATGACTCATTTAACAAACTCATCCAGGATTACTCCAACTTTGTGCCCCATGCTGCCTAAAACATGATAATATGTTGGAAGAGGGGTGGATTGACATTTTAAATGTTTTAATCCTTTAATACAAAACCTTACTAAAAATGCCCCCGGGACACTGGATAAATGGCAGACCCTGCACTTAGACCCCAAGCTTCGCTCTCACCTGTACGTGTGTGTGTCTCAAATGAGAGCAAGATGGGATGTATGAGAAGAATCATTCCAATGTACCTGTACTCATACGTGTACAAATGGAAAATACAGCATCATTTCATTTCATTTTTCCTGTGAGTCATACATCAGTCTTTAAAAAGTTGCACATATGGTGAGATACTGTTCATTATGCTGAAGCTTACTGGCTGCTCACCCACTGGTCTTATGAAGTTCTAACTCGGTATTAATCAGGGTCTCCCGGCATAATGGTTATCAGTCTGGCAAGACAGCTCAGTTCCCAGCCTCCCCTCCCTCCCCCTGTGCCTTCATGCAGAAATCCCAGTGCTGGCTACAGAGATAGAGCTGCAGCAGGTGTACAACGACAGCATCTCCCTGGAGAGCGTCTTTAAGACATGGCTGCATGACCAAGGGGGCCAACGAGAGCACCTGCATCTGCTGCTCCCGCCAGCCCTGCAGGGCTGTGCTTCCCACCCGGGTATTTCCTCAGTTTTCTCTTTCAGGCCACCCTCCATTCAGACTGCTAGACAAACTCAATGTCAGTCACCAATGCCTTTCCATATTTAGCGTAATACAGGTGTAGACTTGAGCAGTATCTCAGTGTGCATAAACCTTGTGTGTACACTGCCCCCTGCAGTCTGTTTGAAGTGTGACATGCAGGAGAGGCTACTGAGTCCCGCTCTACTGCCTGGCATTCTGGATCTTGGTGCCAAGACCGAGAGCATCCGGGACTTCTCTTTGCCAGTAAAAGACCCAGCCAGTCACAACGTGTTCCCACACCAGCTGACCGTCATCAAGTGAGGATGGTCCCAGTACGAAACTCCACCGGTATTAACAGTGCGAACGGTCCAGACGTAGGTGCCATGGACGTTCCTTCCAGTCGGGCATGTAGGCTCGGAGCAGCGTAAAAAGCTCAATGCGGGCTGGAATGCAGCCCAGCCTCTAAGGCTGCTTAGCACACCGGGCAGCCGTGATGCTGGGCTGACAGGCTCGTGTGCACAGAGCAGGCCGCTGCTTCTCCTCTGTCGCAGAGACCCATGCGGTCGCTCTCACAGACAGCCTCGCCATATCCCATTTACATGTTTTGCATATGACAAACTGACAGCGACTCATCCTGCTAAATACTGACTGTGATGTTTCCAAACACAGAGGACGCCTTGGCTCAGCGTCTCTGTCGCCCCCCATCCCCCCGCCCCCTATGTGCATACAATGGCCTGGCTTCAGTAAATGCAAATGTACGGATGGAGCTCTGGGAAACGTGTAACCGCAGTATGCACATGTACCTTCTTGTCACATGTTTTTGTTGAGCATAGAAGTGGCACATGAGAGGCTTCGCGTTGTTTATTTAAAATAAACCTGTGTGTTTGTGTTTGAGAGCTCTGAAATCAGAAGGGGTGTGTCAGTCGGTGCTCTATGGCCTGCCCCTCGTCATCCGCCCCACAAGTTGCTGCCATCTTGAATGGGATGAGATGGAAATGAACCACCACCACTTCCACGCCCTCTGCCACACGCTCAGGGTGAGTCCAAACCCGAGAGCCAACCAGGAAGATGCGCTCATGTCTGCAGTTCAAGGCTCTGCTTGTCTGGCCAGCTCTTTGCAGTCCTGATCTACAGCTGTGGCCAGATCCAGCGCTTTGAGGTGCCCTTGTCCTGTCTGTGGGCCCGACAGAGTCGCGATTGGTTTCTGCTGGCACGGCATGAGCCACCTCCTGGCGCCGGTGCTGACGTGGCCACGTTTTCCCACTACATACTCCAGCCGTCCGCCTCCCTCTCACTGCTGCTCAAGCCTGTGGCCGGCCGGGAGCTGCTGCTGCCTTGCCACATGCCTGTGTCCAGCGAGGACTCCCCTGATGGCCCTCTCACCACCATACAGGTTCTTGTCCGTACCCACGATCTTGTTCACTAATTGAGTGCCATTGACCATCGAAAGAGACACAATAGGTTCAGAATGTTTATCTTTTTATATTCCACCCTTCCTAAGTGATTACCAGATGTTCAGTGAGAGCTGCATTGCAGCCTGACGTTACGATAGCATACTGCAAGTGAGGTTTTTGTCATTTACAATGTTGCCGCTTATCCATAACTAACATGAATAGCAGACGTGTAATTCAATCATATTTCATCAGTGAATACTGTCCCACTTCAAACAAGAAAAGGTTTAAACAAGTGATTTGAAGGTATAGCAACACATTATGTAATAACCCTTCATTATTAAACTCATCAAAATGTAACTGATTTTCATCACAAAATGCAGTGTCATTACATAATGTGTTGTCACACAACATGTAAGAACACATTATGTAATAATTAAGCAAGAACGTAGAAGAATGAGTCCAGTTGCACTCCAGTATATCACGGGTGTGATTTGGTTGTAGGCACAAGTGCCGAAGATGATCACAACAGTTCATCAAGTAGCATAAAGTTAGCAGTAATAAGTTACAACAGATAATACTTTGTTTGATTATTTATTGAAACATTTACGGGCCTCCACAAAAAACTAGCTGACTGTTGCCAAGCAAAACAAATCCGTGCTCTCAGCTACTTTGCATCATATAATTCACAAAATATATCAGTATTTTTTTGCTGAACTGGGGAACTTTTGCCAAAAGATCCCATTAACAACTTAGATACAGTGGGGAAAATAAGTATTTGATACACTGCCGAAGTTTTCCCACTTACAAAGAATGGAGAGATCTGTGATTTTCATCGTAGGTACATCTCAACTATGAGAGACAGAATCTAAAAAAAATCCATATTAAAATTATTAATTTGCATTTTATTGCATGAAATAAGTATTTGATACAATAGAAAAGTAGAACTTAATATCTGGTACAGAAACCTTTGTTTACAATTACATAAGTCAGACGTTTCCTGTAGTTCTTGGTTTGCAAACACTGCAGCAGGGATTTTGGACGACTCCTCCAAACAGATCCTCTCCAGATCTTTCAGGTTTCGGGGCTGTTGATGGGCAACACGGAGCTTCAGCTCCCTCCATAGATTTTCTATTGGGTTCAGGTCTGGAGACTGGCTTGGCCACCCCAGAACCGTGATATGCTTCTTACGGAGCCACTCCTTAGTTGCCCTGGCTGTGTGTTTCAGGTCATTGTCTTGCTGGCAGACCCAGCCATGATCCATCTTCAGTGCTCTTACTGAGGAAAGGAGGTTGTTGCCCAAAATCTCATGATTATATGGTCCCATCCATCCTCTCCTCAGTACGGTGCAGTCGTCCTGTCCCCTTTGCAGAAAAGCACCCCCAAAGCATGA
>JAABNX020000017.1:17336537-17347453 GCA_015163995.2 Mormyrus lacerda | reverse complement strand
GAGTACTCAACTGGTTGGTTGAAACAAAATCCTGGTCTGGATTTGTACTTTCTGGACCTGAAATCTCCACCTCTGCTTGTTAGGACATAAACCAGCTGAAAGATCCTTAATTCTTTCAAATGCAGTTTTTTGCCAGTTTTTCCAAACCTGTTAGGATAATGCTGAAGTCAGTGATGTAAACATTAATACTACTTGGCAGTAACAGTGGTGATAATATGTGTTTATGATATGGGACCCTGTCCATGTTTTCCACATGTTACTGTGTAGAAGCTCTTAGCTGGGAGTGCAACAAGCTGCACACTAGGTGGGGCTGCTCTCGTGAAAAGCAACCTGCAGCTCTACTTGTCGTGCATTAGGTCTCCTCTTACAGAATATTTCTCTCTGCTTTCATTGAAACAGTGGCTGCTTCTATGAAGCAGATTTTATCAGCCAGCCAGGATTCAAAATGGCGGGATTGAACATGGTAGTGAATAGGGTGTCACACTAACAGTATCACAGTAAAGCGGCTCATAGTGGAAAAACAGGCAGTCATGATGCATTTTCTCATTTGGTTTTTATAAGATCCCAGTAACCTATGGGAAAGTTCTCTTAAGCCTTTTGAGGACTCGTCTCCTTACACGTTAAAAAAACCTTTCCTTTCATGTCTAGGATTATTATAGTCCCTTAGCGTCTTAAAGCAATATTTCTTGTGTCATTCAACAGTTAGTTGAAGAAACACAGCCGTCAACTCATGGTTTTTTAATGGCTCTCAATAAAAATCACATCTCTGTAGAACAGAAATTTGTTCAGGCAGAGCAGGTGATGCATCAGATAGGGGATGAAAGTTTCCAAAGGTCAGGCTCTGGAAAGTCAATAACTAGACAGTCAGGGCCAATAAGATTTTGAGAATTAGACACGTCTCTGAAATTCGCCCTTCAACATCAGGCTGGTGCCTGCCCAGCGTGAGATGTAAGATGACAGAGTAAAATAGTGAAATGTAGGATCTTGAGCAGGTTAAAAGCTTTGCGCGTGGCCAGCCGCCCCCAGGCTACATAGGTCATAACGTGATACGCTTTGGAAACCATATGCGAAGCCTGTGTGTGGAAAAAGGAAGTGTAACTTCTGACACCACAGCAATACTGAAACTGAATTTACATGATACAGACTGAGGTCTGCAATAGCTAACATTTAAATACTGTGGTACTGCAATGATGAGTGGTTTTTGCTGCCTGTATGTTATAGTTAGAACTTTCTTTCAAAAGCGTAAATTAACATGAGACCTGCTTGAGCTATAGTCCCGTTCCCATATGAGCCATGCTGTTATGACACTTGATGGCCGACCCTAGGCCTGCCCTATTGCTCCAAGATGTCTCGTTCTCCATGCGGTGCTCACTGCTCACAGATCCCTGGGCCTCTGTTTCTGTCCAGGGCAAAACCAGGGCGACCATGGCGCCCCTCCAGTTTGCATCAACCCCAAAGCCTTTTTAGTTCTGGCTATGAATGGTGGCAGTGCCCTGCACCTCTGCTCCAACAAACATGGCGACCTGCCAGCGGCCCTTAGAACACTAACCAGCCAGATGTCCAGCCCTGTGACGTCAGTCTCTGTTTTTTCCTTACCAGCTGCTCTAGAAGGCCTGTCATACTTCACTCTTGAAATACCACTTTTCAAAAAATATTGGCATATTTTATTTCAGCTGTTTATTGTTTGAATTTTTGTTTGCGCAGCAACATTTTCATACAAGTTCCCAGGTCCCTGACTTCTTGTTCATGGCCAGAATCTACTCGTCAGTTCATATTTACTATAAATAAAATATTAATTATTCTTTTTTGCTTTTGCATATTTCCTTCCCCTTCGTGGAGACCTCAGACTCACTAATTCTGCCTTCATTTAAATCTTACTCATTTAAATCTTTTATGACAATTTTAACAAGTTGCCACGTTGTATTAAGATCCTTGTTAAAGTCAGTTCTCACAATATATTTAAACATATTGAATTACAGCAAGAACTTGACTACAGAGTTTCCATATTACACAGAGCACTTGAGGGTGTTTGAAAAGGGCTGTGAGAGCAGTTTTGTTTTTTGCAGACTCTTTAAAATTCAGTTACAGTCCTGATCTGGCAGAGATCAGAGGAAGGTTACTAGGAGATGCGTGAGTAGGGTAATTGTCTCCGGCCAGATCGACAAATACTCCCGCAGGAATTTACTGCGTAATAATGCAGGACTTAATCATCATGTATCACGTGAAGCACCAGGAGAGAGTGAAGATTGGTGTGTAGGATGCCAAATTGGAAACAGTTCTAAATTTTTAAGAACTAAAAATTCGATAGGACATTGTAATTATGATGCCACATACCGATTCCTACATGTGCATCAACTGTGTAACGGTTATTGCATGACAACTCTGCTTATAGGTTTGTATTTTGATTTTTTTCACATTTACGAACTGATTTTATTTAGACTTGGGCAGTAAAATGGCAGCAGAGCATACTGCGATATTTCCTTGAAACTGTATTTTGGTTTTTCAGATACCTTATACCAGAGTGCATTGTCTAAGCAGTATCAAAAATTAGGTATCATCTAATATTAAAAATTTTGATTATATTTGACCCATGCTACCATTTTTAATTCAAAAATACTCTGTTAAGACTGGATGTCAGGTGTTACTTTGGAAATAAGCCTGCTGCTAAACCCAAAGGTTAATTTACTTTTATATACCTCCTGGAATTAAGCTGCTGTATGAATAAAGCTAGACTTATTTACCGTTTGATGATTATTAAACCGGATCTGCGTACTGGATCTCCAGTTTAGGAAGATTAAACTGAAATGTAAAGTGTTGCTAACACCAGTGGCAAACTGACATCCAGGATTCAGAGTGTGGTTGTTAACCTTATTTATTTGATCTTGAAACAGCATGTTTTAAGTTAGGGAAATGACCTGCTGTAAAAGTTGCAGCTGACTTCTTTAAAGAAAATAAATGCAGTGTTTGTTACTGAAACATCTTTTTGTGTGTATCATAATCAGAACCAAGAATCAGTCAGAACCAGATTCAATGAGCAGAATTGGAATCAGATTTGGAATTGATACAATTTAAACGATACCCAGCCCTTCCAGTATGTGTGAGCGTGCGAGGCAGAGCGTGATTAGCGTGGAGAGCTAATGCGAAGCTGTCATCATCATAACGACGTGGGTTGGGGTCAGATCATCAGAGGATGTCCTCTAACTCTGGGGTCTATAAGTAGTCTGACTTGTGCTTGGCCATTTGTTGACAGTAGCACAAGTTCTTTCTGTGACTTTTTCCCTTTGAAATAAAACATCATATTGTTATTTTTGTGAATTCTATGTTTACCAAAACATTTATCAGTTGTACATTTAAGATGGAAATAATATGAATGTGTCGTGTTGCATGTTCATTTAAATGGTGTGCCTACATTTTGTGTTGATGCTCATAAAATTTTCAGTAAGGAGCACCAGTGCTACTAGTGGAAAAAGTTAGTCTGGAGCCCTGTTAATGCTCCTTCAAAAAGCTCCCTGATAGATTTACCTCTTCCTCTGTCTGGGCGGGATGCACTCTGCCCTAAGGAGAAATCTATAATGTCAACACAGCACAATGTCTAATGCTCGCAAAATTCATGACTCAGAAATTGGGAGTCTGTCAGCTTCTGTGGACAGAATATGTATCTGACTCTTCTCTCCTGCGTGTTGGACAAGCACGATCTTCAGATTATCATCGGGTCTGTTGTAATTAGGCCTCTCATGATAATTATCAACAGTTATCAATTTGTCATACAGCACATGGACATAACCTCGATGATGGTTTTCTAACCTTCATATTGGCAAATCGCGTTTCTACAAAAATCAATGCCCCCGGCATTTCCTTCTCCTTCGTGGAGAAGCTGCACTGTTACTGCACTCTCATCTCCTGAATGTTCATACTTTTAGCTCCAACAGGCTGTAGACAAAGCCGCTCTCAAATGTCACGTTTATGAAGTGTGGTTATTGCGGTGTGGATGTTTTAAGAATAAATAAGAATTTTGCTAAAACGATCCATGCATTACGTACTTACAGTACTCAAGGAAAATATTCATAATAAAAACATTTCCATAAATTGAAATAAAATAAAAAATATAACTAAACGATAACTATGAATATTTGTTTTAAAAGTGACTGAAATAAAGTCAAATAATTCTGTTGCCATTTTTAAATACTATTTAGCTAAAGTAATGATTTGTTTGTCTTTGGGCCTCTAGTACAATGAACGTGAACCATAAAAATAGCCAATGGCTATTGTAGTGCACAGCAAAGTCCTGCAACCTTCCATCTATCCCTAGAATTAAAATTTCTAAAACCTAAAGTAAAATATACAACTAAATAGATTTACATCTTTAAAATAAAAACTAATGAAACCACACCTAAAGCTAAATTAGATTTCAAATGAAAATAAAATATATATATATATAAACTGAATTTAAAAAAAAAAAATAAGTACAGTTACAAAAAAACATACATATATGGGGTTGCAGTACAAATTTTAGTTTGTAGCCATGTGGAGCATTTGTAATTCTGTAGTGAGGAATTCTATAAATCCTGGTATTTTTCGACTTTCTCAGTCAACCATTCTTCAGATCTGCTAGTCAATTTTGCTATCATTCTGATCCTAGAAGGTAGAAAATGGTATTTATATACTATCTTTGTCTGACTTCTTTCTGACTTCACATTACATCCTGCCAATGTTCATTCTCCTCACTAAGCAGAGCCTCCGCAAAACTGGATTGGCAGTATATTGCCTGCAAAGGAATAAATGACTCTCCATACTCTTGTGCTAAATGCTGGATATTTAATATAATTTTTGTTAACATAACCTGAGAGATCAATTTATCCATTTTTTTTTGTTTGGTTGTGTAATGACACTTGAAATTCCAATTTCTGAATATTTTTAAAAGTTCATTGCTCTTTTGAAAGGGTGTACAGTGGAACCACAGTTCTTAAATGTCTCACATCTCGTATAGTTCGGTTCTCAACCATATTGTTCAATACAAAAATGTCTTGTTTGTTGAACATGTTAATTTTTTTTATGCATTAGTAAAGGAGAGAATGTGTGCGTACGATTAATTGTCATACCACAGCACACAACAACAAAATGTGTTCTCTGCATTTAACCCATATGTGACAATGTGACATAGCAGGGGAGAAGTTAATTCAGTGCCCAGGAAGCAGTGCATGTGGGGGTGGTACCTTGCTCAGGGTACCTCAGTGCTGCCTTGCTGGTCAGAGATTCGAACCTGCAATCTTTCAATTACAAGTGCACATCCCTAACCATTAAGGCACCACTGCCCCTGAGAGAATGCGTGCGTATGGAATTGTGCTGTGAATATTCTTATGCTTTTTTTTTTGCTGCTCTTAATTTGTTTTTAAATAAGCCACCATGGGTGGGAAGGTTATTGATAACAGCAAAGCAAAACGGAAAGTTGTGAGAACCACAACAGAGCTAAAGGAAATAATTGGAAAGTATGACAGAGGTGTTCACATGTCTGGTCTTGCTACAGAGTATGGGATGGCTAAATAATTATTTCATATATTTATGGGTTTTAAAGTTTTTATTTATGGCTTTAGCATTAGGTATGCATTTATACAGGTTTAAATAGGCAAATTGGGGGTCTGATATGGATCTATTCAATTTACATTCTTATGGAAAAAAACTGATTCAGTTTTCAACCAAATCAGTTCTCGAACAGGCTTCTGGAATGGACTAAGTTTGAGAACCGGGGTTTCACTGTACTTGCATTATTATGCTATTATATTAATTTTATATCAGTGATAGAAAGACATCTTAAAATGACAATAATATTATTTATTGCGATTATTTGTGTGACAACATATAATCCAACAGAAGTAGTTTTCTTGACAGGCGCAGTTATCAAGCACAAAGTGGTGTCATTTCAGAATCTGCTTTATTGTATTATCCATTGAAGGGTGATGGTGAGCTGGAGGCTCCTGTGGCCCAGGTTATGGGGCCAATGCCTTCACACTCTCCCAGCAAAAAACAGCTGAACGTGAGAGGAGGAGAACAGAAAAACTACACACACTGGGGGAAGAACTTCAGCTCACAACCCTGCAGTACGTTAGATTGCAAGCTGCTTCTAGATGGTCAGCATTAACTCTTCAGTGTGCTACATCATTTCTCACCTCTTCATACAAAGTTACTTGACGACCTACATTTCTGTACAGAATTTATGCTCTTTTTTGCTACCGTTTCCATTTGTTTTTGTAGTGAAATAACCTGAAATACAAAAAAAGTTGAACAACAGAGAAAACAGGAACTTAAGTAATATCAGTAAATCACCTAAACTAAATCAACAAGACCTTTTTTGGTTGCGGAACTTCAACCTAAAACAGCTGGTTCTGTGTTGGATTGAAACTACAATAAGTCTATTTTTGGAGTGACCAAAAATGGTATAAAAACTAGGCTTCTGGACAATAAGCACTAGGGAATGCCATCAGACGTACAGGCAAAGGTGACGAATCACTAACTTAGTGTGTATGAGAAATTTACATATTTTGTGGGAGGTGTTCATAGGTCAGTCAGAAAGGTTATTTGAAAAAGAATTAGTTGAAATCATATTCGGAAGCAGAGCAAGAAAAAATAAGCAAAAAAAAAAAGAGTGAACTCGCCGACTTTGAGAGGGCGCCTTTGCTTGCAAGACACAGACAATCCGTTCTTGCATTTAAATTAGGCATTTCTATAAGGACATTCTCAGTGATGTTAATGGCCTGGTGGGAATTTGTGTTGACAACATAAATGGGTTTAGCAGAGTAAAAGATGTAAGCTACTTTGAAAAGTAAATCTCTTACTTTTTTATAAGCATAGTTCATAGTGGAGAACTTGGCCAGAATTTTTATGATTTTAGTTTTATCGTCACAGCTGATTTAGCTACTTTTTAATTTCATTGCGTAGGCAGGAGACGAATGACACCACCGTCAACAGATTCTAATCCTGGCAGCATGAAGAAGTAGCTTCAAAAAAGTCCCTACAGCGACAGGTCGAGGAACAGCTTGTTCCTTGTGAACAAAGCCAGGCATACAGACTCCTTTAACCAACATCCAATTGGAACTCCAGCGAGGCTATTTTGACTGGTCGTTATTCAAAAAGCAATGAATTCTTTGGTTCCCTCTGGCAAACCTTAATGGTAACTGGATTCAACAGTAAGGGTTCAGACAATGTGCCATTTTTAATGGCCAGTTTAATGATAGAAAACTTTAAAAGGTAATGATATTTCAAATAACCAGCATGCATGAATACTGTATTCAGGTGAATGATGACAAAAGTATATTTTAATATACTTTTATTATTTACAACAGTGCAGCTGTTTCAGAAAAGCATAAAAGATAGTGGATTAGCTTAACTGCATGTAAAATACAAGCTATAGTCAATATTCTGTCTTTTAAAAACAAGCCAAAGTAATTCTGGCTGCTTCTGTCTGATTATCAGAAATTTGTGGCGATCCCAAAACCTAATGCTGTCCCAAACAGGCTGTCACCCCAGGCTCATAGTTTTATGAGAGGCTATCCCTTATATATATTAAAAAATAATAAAAAATAAGTGCTGAAGATAGCCCAGCATGTTTCAGGAATGTTGATACCAGATTGTTAGGTAATAAGCGTTTTACAGCTCAGTGACAGGTCTGGTGTTAAAACAGCAAGGTAATATTAAGGAGCTACAATCTTCATTCAATCCGTAACCTTCAACGAGTCCATCAGCAGCGCTGGGCAATGCTACTGTGACAGAAAGGGGACTACGGGAGTCCCTGGAGCGACGGAGCCACATTCCTGCTGTGGTCACCTCTTCCTGAGGCAGAAAGTGAGACCTGTGCAAAACTTGTTCCAGTGAGAGCAAACTGTGCAAAAGAAGCATCTGCCACTCCCTCCCCTGCCCACTCTGTCGCTCTTCTTCTCAGACCAAATGGGAACCGTGTAAAGATCTCCCCAATGCCAACGAAACAGAGAGTCAGGGCAAGGCCGTCGGCTGATCCGCCAGGATCTCTGAGCATGTAATGGACACGGCGAAGAGGCTCCAGTCTCACAGTCACGTTCCACCACAGGATGAGGAGGAGGTGACGGAACTCATCTAAGTGCATATCCTGCCAGCAGAAGGCACTATTTAAGTTCCTTAGTTCAGCACTCACCTGCAATTCCTAGGTCAGGGGGGCGTTACAAAGAGGCAGATAAGGAAAGTTGCAGACCTCAAAACGACGGGTGAGATGAATGCACGAAATTAGATGTTCCCAAGGTTGTCATAGATGACATCAGGAGAGCATGACAAGCCAGAGTGCCAAGCACTGGATGGTAACTTGCGTCTGGAGATCTGGCTATAGACATCAGTGTGCTTGGCACCGCTGTTGTTGTTGTTCAGGTTGGCACCTATCTTGCCTTGTGGCACTGGAGGCGGGTCCTTACGAGGCACTAATGCCTTGTTAGGTTTGGGGGCTGGGAGAGGCTTGGGGCCCTTGGCTCGGAGTTGTGGCTGTTTGCCATATGCCGGGACAGAGTAATCATCGGTGGTGGGGTTGTAGGGGAACTCATGGCCAACCAGGGGGTCCTCCAGCCCTCGGTTTCTCCAGGCATGGGGCTCGATTCGGGCTTCATCATAAACTGTGGCCCCCTGGGGTGTACCGCGACCTTCTGGTTCGTCATAGATGTGTTCCATGGGTGCCCCTTCCACCTGCCGCGCTCCATTTCGCGTCCTCCCATCGAGCACCAAAGCTGCAGTCCGCTGGCTAAGGTCTACCCGGTCATAGATGTCCGAGTACAGTGGCTCTTGCTTGTTGCCCTGGTTGCGTGCACCTTCATCCCCCTGGGGTCGTTGCCGTGGCACTGGCATGGGGGTCTTGATGCTGTCCACAGGGTCAGAGTACAGGTAGTCCACAGTGGAGGGAGGTATGCGTACTGAATCTGCTGGCTCAGAGTACAAACTGCTCTGGTCCTCCTGAGGAGGGGCAGTCCTGGTACCACGGGCCAGAGGGGAGCGAGGTGGGGTGCTGGACACTGATGGAGGGGGTTCTGGAAGCATGCGGTTCTTCAGGTTCTTCCCCTCCGCATCCTTCCTCCCAAAGACACCGTCGGCTGATCCAGGCTTACTGCCCCCAGAATCACCATCCGGGTCGCCGCTGCTATCAGAATTGGGAGAGCGATTCTGCTGGAGTGAGCCACTGTCCAGTTCCAGTGACGGACAGCTCTGGTGCCGCTCTTCTGCCTGGGCCTTCTGCTCCCGGATAGCAGCTTCCACAATCCCAAAGATCTCGTTACCCTGCTTCGTCTCGAAGGTGAAGTTCCCAGGACCCGACTCACACCGCCGACCCGCCTCAAATGAGAACATGACCTGGATGGAAGAATATGAGATCAAAATGGGATGCGAAATGGGTACGTTTGACATACCGTGATTTTACATTTTATGAAACATTCTTTTATAATTTATTCTCAGTATGAAAGGATATGATGACATTGAGTAATGTTGGAGATGGGCTGAACTCACATTCAGTTGAGGTCAGCGAGTGATGGAAAGATTACAGATATCTATATGTAATGTGTAGGTCACACACAAAAGCGCAGGGGATAGCCAAAAATAGCTATATCGGTGATATAAACACTTTTGACTTCTGAGAAGAGTTACAGCTGGATGCATTCCAACAGGCGGAGTAGACGCATGCAGACATACACACACTACTAGTCAGCTGATTCAATTAAATGACGAGTTTGAATATTTTCCACTCAGAAGCCCAGAATGAACTTTTTCAAATTATTTGGGGGGTGATTTTTTTTTTTTTTTTTTAACTGTCCTTATGTTCTCAAACAATCCTCTATTAGAAAATGCTATATCAAGCTGAGTTTGATTTTGACACCATACCACCACTTCCCAAAAAAAGGGGGGGCGGGGGGGAAACACAAAACATTGACCTTCACACCTACAAGAGACCCACAACACCTGGATAAAACTGCCCCTCCCATCCTGGGGTTTGAAGGCCCAGGGCAACAGAGCAAAACCAGAGTAGCCCACCATAACGGCTTCCACTGCTGCCACTTAACATTTAGAGGAACCTGACAAGTGTATCGACACCTGCTGACATGTAGGCGCCACTAGGATGTTTGAGACTTTAGCATCATGTAGACTGACTTATTCAATTTTTCAGTATTTTTCCATCATCCCCCGCCAGGCCATCTGCCAACTGCATCACGCTCCAGAAACCAGACACTTATCTTAAGAATCCCTCGATTACCAATAACAAGTTGGTAGAAGAGAATTAAATATACTACATTATTTATCAGTATTTCTCTGACATTACATTTTTTTAAACATAGAAATGCAGGTTGACGGTCAATCTAAGTATTACAATTAGACTAAGCACAACTGGTTCGTAACCCCAGGCAATGACAGGCTCGGTTGACCCCTGACCTTATCTCGGCCATAGCGACGAAGCAGCTTATATGGCCACATCAGCAGCATCTTCTTGGTGTTGGGCTCCTTCAGGATCAGGCTCTCGCTGTCGGCCTTCAGCCAGTACGTGCCCTGGAGGCTACAGCGTTCAGAGGCCTCCGTCCGCTGCACACTCACCCAGTACTCGTTCACTGAGGGAAGGGACACACACAGCAATGGGGTAACTCGCACAGTCCACGCTCAAAGCAGTCACGTTTTGGAAGTGCCCGGAAACATCTGACGGCAGGGCTTCTGTCATGGCAAAAATCATAACCGTC
The DNA here is from genome assembly GCA_015163995.2 of Mormyrus lacerda. Classification (NCBI taxonomy): domain Eukaryota; kingdom Metazoa; phylum Chordata; class Actinopteri; order Osteoglossiformes; family Mormyridae; genus Mormyrus; species Mormyrus lacerda. The sequence goes on along the minus strand of JAABNX020000017.1, from coordinate 17,336,729 downwards.
AACATTTTAGTCAATATTGAGATCATGATTATCTAACACGGTTACTCATTGACTGTGGAAACGCCATGCATTTGTTGAACGTAAAAAACAAAACTTGTCTGAGAGAGGCTGGAAAAGGGGTGCTCTGGATTTATAACATACAAGAACACGGGAGCATCACGGGGGGGGGGGGGGGAGTGGCAGTAATTATTT
>JAABNX020000017.1:17293555-17322503 GCA_015163995.2 Mormyrus lacerda | reverse complement strand
GTGCAGGGATCTGTCACGGAGGCATTCCGATCTTTTTTTTTTTTTATCTCACTTTATTTCTCCTTTCTTATGATCCGTGATGGAACTTTCAGCCACGTTACGGATCTTTTGTTCGTGTGTCTTTGCTCGTCGGGGCTCTTGGACAGATTTCCAGTCCAGCGTGCCTGGGACCCGTTTGGGCCGAGGGCACGCCGTGGCTGACGGTGTCCTCATGACCGCTTGCTGGTCGGGCCATGGAGGACGGCTGTGTTAATGGCTCAGAAGTTGGCAGAACCCCATTGGACGCCGGTCTTGGTCACATGACCCCCAGACAGCCACCGCATAGGATAATTCTGTATCCGCCGCTTCTGTTTTCAGTTATTCATAAAGCCCAAAATGGTTGACGGTGCTGCGTGTGCCAGTCTCGGCGCCGGGGCTAATGGCGTTGCTTAGGAGCACATTCTGCCCCCAGGGCTTTTTTTTTTTTTTTTTTTGGCAGTATGTGGGAGGGGTCGGTTTGCATATGCGCCCATACCGAACATCTCTTTCATGAGCTGTGTTTAGGTTGCAAAGCTGAATGACTGCCAAAATTAAAGTGTTTAATGGCCGCGGTTTGTCACACCGCCATCGACCCAGTTCGGCTGCAAGATGGGCAGCCGCGGATGTATCAGAGTCCTGGCATTTTAATGTCAGATTATTAAAAGGAATGTATCTGTTACTGGACCTGCCGTAAAGTCTGCTGCCGGGCGTGTCCTCTGGGGGAAGCATATAACGTTACGACGACTCTTGTTATTTCGATCAAATGCGCAGAGTCTCCAGCCTTGATAATCGCTCTGTCAAGATCAAAGGCTGTTTTCCCTTCTCTTTCTGAGGGATGGATTGATTTCCAGCGCCGCAGTCTCGACGTTCCCGCGTGTGCTCCCCGGCGGACCGTCTGTCCCGGATGCCGCCGCCCGGGGAAGCCCGAGACGAGCAGGATAGCGCTCCCGTTGGTGCCGAACCCCAAGCGTCCGCTCTAGGGATATCCGGCCCAAACGTTTCCCACAAGACTTATGAGGAATTTCCCTGCCCCCCCCCCCCCCCATCCCAGATATGGATTTTTAAGTGAACTTTTCCCCCGTTCAGGAAGTACACGAATGCCCAGCTTGACCCTGGCAGATCTATGTCATCTGCCCCTATAAAGGGGACCTTGTCTGGAATGTGCCGCCTTTGAAATGGGTCACCCTGTGACTTTTTGGCATTAATAATGGCGGGGGGGGGTGTTTCCATTCTACCGGGATGCACATAAATTACATGAAAAATTAGCATAGCGGTTTATGTAAACATCTCCGTGCTGCGTGTCTGCTGTCCTCATGCACCTCATTCAGGCTGCCGCCCTCGTACGCTTTCCGATGCGAGTCCGATGCTGTGATAGTCACTCCTCAAAGGCTTATATTAATTGGTGAATGGTCAACTTCTCCTAGTCCAAAGTTACCAGTTTTCACCAGTTATTTCGGTTTGGCAAGAATCACTGTCATACGTTTCTCTCGAAATTTGCTTATGAAAATGGTTGCATCTTTACTTTTTGTGTTTCTGCGTAATTTTTTTTTCCCTTCCGGTAGTATTATATTACCCTCTTTATTAATTAAATATTTTGTAGCTGTGTGATGGATCTTTGCAGATGTAGTGCTGATTGGTAGTTTCATAGTCACCTGACCCGGTTTCCTGCATGTCATCGAGTCCCCCGTTAAGATGAGAGGAGAGGCTTTGCAGGCCGTGTCCAATCCAGCGAGCTTCTGTGTGCTGCCCGTCGCCTTGGCACCATCACACCCCCCCACCACACCCTTGGATTGGGTCATTCGCTTCCTCTGAAGTGCCACCCACTGTGGTGGGGTGGGGAGGGGGGCTGACGTTTTTGATTTCTAATCTCTTTTTATAATGAGGTAATGTTATCCTGCAACGTTAAACAAGCCACACTTTGTGCCTCTGACTTGTTTGTTAAACAACCAACCCCCCCCCCCATACATAAATTCAGTTGTGAAAATGCGGAGTTGATTTAGAGAGTGTGTGCCAATGGTTTGCGAGTCTTCGTGGGATCTTTCAGTTGATTACTTTGGCACACAAATGGAGCATAACGAATACTTTTACCTCCCCGGCATGGATTGGTTCAATATTTAAATAGCCAACATTCTGCCTTTATCTTTGAGGGTGTTGGGGATGCCATATATGTATATATTTTTTTTTGTTGTCTGCTCTATAGACAGGGCAAGGAGTGAAACTCATTTAAATTTGAGCTCCATATAATGTTGTTTTCGGTGTGACTTGCAGCGTATTATACATGTGGGTGCTAAAGGACGCTAAACGCTAAGAGTTTGCGCAGCACTTGGGTCCGGGTTTCATCCCCACCCTCTGTGTTCATGGAGGATTTCTGGCATCGTCCATGTTGAGGAGGTTCTCACGGGCGCGACGACGTGATCCTCGCAGAGAGTCGGACCCTGGAACCTCAAAGTCCGCTTCCGTGACCACAAGCATGGCTGCGTCAAGATGCTTGGTGCTGTTTGACACGCCGGTTGGGTTTTGGGAAGGCCCCGCTTCGTGAAAAAGGATTTTGCCGCTACTGCTGGGGAAACTCTTGCCCGTGAAGGGCTTTAGGAAGGAGCTCCTCCACCGGCCGGTCACAGAATCTTCAGTTGGCGTGTGGTGCCTGTAGGTTTATCCCTTAACTCTGGAGGGATGTAGGCTTAAGTCTGATGGTTGACACCAGCTTTGCGTGTACAGATAGCTGGAGGTCATGTATCCTGTGCTGGCTGTGGGGCATTGGGGTTGTATGTTTCCTGGTTCCTTAGGGTGTTTTGGTGTCCTCGAAGATAGGGTGATGTTCAGCTTGTGTGTCGAGCTGCTCTTTCAGTATCGGAGGCCTAATCGGTTTGTCTTACCTTGAGGCAATGAATGGAATCGATAGAACAGGACATACAGTGATCCCTTAAACGCCAACTGCAGCACCGAGAGTCACAAAAATTTCTGAATCCACAGTAGAGTCTTAATGTAATTCCTGCATGGACAGCAGAAGGTCTCCAAAGCCTTGCCTTGTGGTGACTCTGTCTCTAGCAATAATGGTTCACGGTGGCACTGGACATGATAGACCCTGTATATGTCTAGACACCATGATGGCACTGGGTTTAAAGTTGATTCATGGAAGTTTTTGGTTATAATTATAGTTTTCCGTACGTGACATGAAACCATCTGGTCCGATCTTGTTTGCTGCGTTGATTCATGTGGACGATTTTCGCCCTGTGAGCAGATTTGTAGATTCGGTGCTGGTTGACTTGTGGAGAGATGAGTCGTAGTCATCTCCACGCCAGTGGGTTGTCTGGTGACATGGCCCAGTCACAGCAGCACCTGGTCGTGACATTTGTCAGCACAGGCCTTCCTCCTCCAGGCTCCAAGGGTGCTTCTGCAGAGCAATTCACCGTCACGCTGGCTGGAGGTCCGCATCACCACCTCGCGGGGCGTGTTCTGCCAGTGTGTTTCCTTGATTCCACACTGTTGGAACTATGGTTAAGCTCATCCATCCTGCAGGAATGAGACCACCTCAGGAGACATGGGGAGTTTCCGTCACTTTTCATTCCATCATTTGCCTGAATGTCCTTGTGGCTCTCCTGTGGTTCCTCTATCTTTTCTATATACCCCGTCTTTGGCGATGTAACTGCGGCATCAGTTTTATGACGTTTTAACATTTTAACTCTCTTCTGTAGTTATGGAATAGATCATTAATGGAACCTGCACTTCTAAAATTCTTCATGCTGCACAGTGTGGCACGTTTATAAGGTGTTTATGGTTAGTAGGTTGACCAAAAAGCGTGTGAATGACCCATTTCCTATTGAATCCTGCTTCGTGCTCGTTAAGATTTTTGGGTACTGAAGTTACTCTGGTTTTCATGGTAGTGGAATGAACCTTGAAATGTAACTCAAGCTGCCGTCCATCAAGCGTGACTGCCAGTGTGGAATGGGCCATGCAGACGTTCCTCCATGGTTCACGGGCTTCCACGGACCATCCTGATGGACCAACGGCCAGCACGTTTTTTTGGGTGTCGGGTTTAGTTATGATGGTGGGTGTGTTCTTCAGCGTCACATGGTACACTTGATTGACGGCGATATTTGTCCAGTCGCGGTTGTGCAGATGCGATTTAGTGGCGTCAGTAAAGGCATTGAGAAACGTTCGTAGCCACCAGGTCTGATTGGTTAGGCTAGTTAAACGGAACATGAATGGATTGGAGAAACATTCGTAACCACCAGGTCTGATTGGTTAGGCTAGTTAGATGGAACATGAATGGATATAGACTGTTATGACCACATCAAACCCTTTTCTCCCTGCCCCCCCCCCCCCCCCCCCCCCCCCCCCCACACATACACACAGACTTCTCTGTTCTCGTCTGTAGGAAACGATCGGGGGTGTGGGGGGGGGGGGGTAGTTATCTGTCCTTTTTGTGTGGTCTAGACTATAAAAAAGCCTGTTCTTTGGATATGTAAAAAGGCTGTTTTTAATTTTTGGGAAACGCATAAAAACTCTGCCGTTTCTTTTATATCAGCCCGCGATTGAAAACAAATGCTGCCCTTCTTCTTTGAACTGCCCCAATTACGGAGTTGTGAAAATAAAAATTGGCCGGCACATTCTCCCCCCGTCCCCCCCCCCCTCTCTCTCTCTCTCTTTCTCCTTCCCTCCTTCTCTCTCTCCGTTAACAAAAGTTAAACTACAGACAAAATGTGCGTATCTCCTTTGCCTTTTTTATTATTATTATTTCTGCTATTTTTTTCTCAGCTACCTGCCACCGTGTTAGCCCTTATTAATTAATACATATGCATCACACTTTACCGGAAATGTATCTTTATCCTGGTGCAGCTTGATGGCAAAGATCAAACGTCTGTTAGGGATAATGTACCTCAAACCTCACCACGTGTGCAGAGCTTGAAACTTAACGTAGAACTAGGTTTAGCTCTATAGCGTCACACATGTTGTTGTTCTTTGAACGCATAATAATTAAGTAAAATGTTCTGTTTCCGCAAAAGGCAACAGAGCCGCGGCGGCACGAATAGTGCTCACGTACAAAGTGTAAAAGGTGCAAAGGTGCTGCTCTGGGCGTAAACCCGGTTCCGACGACCTGTGACGTCATTGTGCATCCGTTAGAGTACTTCTGCGGTGTTCTTTCTCTTAACGGCTATTTTTCGGGTTGCTTCTTCCTCTGTCCAAGATCATTTGGCAGATGTCTGTATGCATCTTTTTTTCATACAGGATATGAAGCTAATGTTTCATCTATGGAGACTAAAGATAAATGTCTGACAGGCGAACTTGGGAGGATGGGTCACTGAATGGTTTAGGAGCTGGAATATGTTGAGCAAACATATTTATATTTAAGAATGGGAACTACTGCTGCAAGTCTACCCGTCAACAAGATAGATGCCTTCCTGTTATAACTGTCCTGTAGGCTGTTTGACAGAGATACAACACTTGGTAGCAACAAATGCCCAGAAGTGTTACACAATACATGTATGAAGTACAAGTCCAGAAGAGGCGAATAGATCTAACGGTGCCTCTGACTGACTCAGGACTCCGCCTGCTATGTAATGTGTCAAACGGCTCTCAAACTAGCCAGTCAGAAGGAATTTTATCAAGCCTCTCTCTGCCTCACCCTGTATGTTTAGTGTCTGTTTACATTAGTGCATTATTCTTCCAAGGTATATTGCAGTTACAAACACTGGCAACCTTTTGAGCCTTTTACAGTTCATTGTCAATTAGGACTATTTACTTTTGTACTGCTTGGGATTTTACTTTGCCTTATTTTCTGTGAAATCTGTGAAGCCCCACTGCCCTTGTTACATCTGTTCACACTGTACATGTTTTATCTCATGTACTTGTTCTTATGTCTGGATCTGAGTATCTTTGCTGTTGGACTAAGAAATTCTTCCTCCAGGGATACCAAGTATGATCATCATCAGCACTGGTTTAAGGTCAATAGTGAATTAAACAATCACAAGGAGGTTAATCCCCCCCCCACCCGTCAGTGAAACCTACTCTGAGCAACCCCCTGATTGGCACAATCGACTAAGAAGGACCTATCAGTCAAGAAGCTTGGCCCACCCAATGAAATTTATTTCTGGTTCTGTGCCTGATAAACTGGGTCGATTTGATTACCTGTCCAGCCAGACTTATGCCGCGTATGAAATGACGTTTTAAGCATAATTATGTGCACACCCTGCTGAGCATTTACAGAACCAAATGGAGCACGGTGTGAAATGATGAATGGCCTTTTGAGTCCTACAGAACCTTCTTGCAACATCCTGAAGTTTGTAACCATCACTGTAGATAAGTGTTTCCCAGCCCAGTCCTCAGGGAACCCCGGACTGTCTATGTTTTTGCTCTCTCTCAGCTCCCAGCCAATCAGGAACAACAAATGCCCGGTACAGGTGCTCTGGGAGCTAAACGGAAGGAAAAACCTGGACTGTCCGGGTTCCCCGAGGACTGGGTTGGGGAACACTGCTGTAGATAGTGTGAAAGTAAAATCAGCCTAGGTTAAGAGTCTGAGCGAACAGCATGTCGGAGCCATCATTTGTGTCCTTGCGGGAAGAAGGCCATGTCTGCCACAGCTATGCATTTCAACTGGCCAATCGCTTACTCCTGACCCACCATGTGCCTACGCCATCCCTTTTCTGTACAAAAGATTATGACCCTCCCTCCCCCCCCAAAAAAGCAGTGAGGATGATGTTGACTATTTTGAAAAAGTAGTGGCTGTCAAGGTCAGGGATACGTTAGACCAGACGTGCCAAACTGGTCGATTTCAATCAACAGGTTGATTGCTAAAGCATTCTTAGTTTATAACAATGCAACTTCCATAATGTTCTAGGCAGAGGCAAAATATAGCAAAGGCACCCCTTTCCCTCAGGGACATATACCATTGTGATTTGGTAGCTTGCTAGACTATTTCCTTTGTAAAAGTAGCTCTCATTGTAAAAAAAGTACTTGTAGTTGACATATTGAATGTTGAAGAAATGGACAGAGGGAAATATCTGAGTGCCTTAAATCATTATGGCCAGACAACCGCATCCAAAATGGAAAGGTCTGTGGAGTGAATACCTACTGAGATCGGTCAAAGGAGAGAAAAACCACGATCTGTTGGGTGTGAGGTAGCCAAGATTTGTCAATGTGGGATGTGAATGAAGGCCATCCTGTCTGGTTGGAACCAACGGAAGGGCAACAGTGGCACAAATGGCAGGTCATTTTAATGATGGCTACGGGGGTTCTCTGTCATGATGCACATGGCATTGAGCCCTACTGCATATGGGACTGTATAGCCGTGGATCAGACTTGCTGGTCTAACACATACTACAGTTCCTTGTCCTTGTCCATTTGATGCAAGAGAAAACGGGATTCATCAGATCAGATGACCTTTTACATCACTCCAAGGTCCAGTTCCGATGCTCACGTTCCTAATGTAGACAGTCCATGGTAATCCAACAGATACCACGGCCATCTGACTTCTGGCTATGCAGCAGGGTTTGATGCCTTGTCTCAACCGTGCAGGGTTGGGGATATTCCGGAATGAACTCATCAATTCCAGTCCAAATCAGGAAATGGAACTAGAGTTCGGACTGGAAAAAGTACTATGGGGAACAGAATTGAAATTGAATGCGAATTTCAGGGATATTTAAATTTCAACTCTAGTTCCACTTTCTGATTTGGATTGGAACTGATTCCGGAATGGCCCCAACCCTGCTCTGTGACCATCATTAAAATTATGATTTGGCCTTTGTCAAAGTCACTCAGATCTTTACCTCTGTCCATTTCTTCTGCTTTCAGCATGTCAACTATCAGTATTGAATGCTAAAAGATTACCACTTAATATTTTCCAGACTTTTAACACATATATATATATATATATATATATACACACACACACACACACACAGACAAAATGACAACATAAAACCAAACAGTACTGCAGTACAAAGTAAATGGCGCCTCGGTTAGCCAGTGCTGTAGCGCCATCTAGACATGAAACCATCAATTATTTTCAACAAAACTGTTCAAGCAAGTTACATTTTGAGGAAGAGTAAATTATTTATTGAGCTGTCACTTTTTTAAAATCTGCACAACATAGTCTATGCTCGCAAAAACTAATCTGAAAAAAGATCAATGTATGAACAAATACTGAACATTGTAGTTCCTGTCATATATGGAGCGCATAGCATATCCCCCCGCCGCCCCCTCAAAAAGAAAAACGAAAACAAAAAAGGCGAATCAGACACCAGTTCAATGTGGGATAAGAAACAATGTGACAATGTGGAAGGATGTTGCACTCTGGTGGTAATATCCGACAATTCATTGCATGTATTAGAAGTCTAAAGTATTTAATCTATGAATGTAAAAAGTAAAAATTAGATAATCGCTGTACTATGATTCACCAAGCGAATAGTATTAGTAATTTCTGTAACTATGATAAGGTGAACGTATTAAGATAAGGTCAGACATGTTCTGTCTAATCTTTAATATAAGCGATATTTCCGCAGGATGCACGCGCCTCTCATTGTCGCTGATACAGGCGCGTGACTGGTCACGTGATCAAAGAAGGACGGTAGATTATGGCTTCAATCTACGGCGGTGTGGAGGGGTGAGTAAAAAAGACAAATATGTTAACCTAAAAATATTTTTATAGTAGCTTGGTGTCAAGAAGTAATTCTCACACAAGTAAAGCTTCTTACCTCAGTTCGTTAAAAAGGCAGATTTTAATACATGAAATACGAATTCTGTGCTTAGGTCGCTAGATGTATTGATATCAACATTATAAATGTAGTTATCGTTTCTTAACGGGCATTCGATGACTACATTATTTAGAAGAAGTTGAACCGATAGATATTTAGTTTAATGCGAAAATCGGACTTTTAACAGGTCGTGTGCTTCTCTTTCCAGTTTCTACCTTACTTTACGGTTTTATTACTTTATTATCTCCTGCGTGTATCAGATCTACTTGACGATCAGCTGTGAGCCAGGACGTCTATTTCTGTATAACTATTCCGGTTATCAAAGGCTGAAGTATTCCCGGAAAGTGCCTGTTTTTTGTTTTTGCTTGCTGGACTGCATTGAATGGATATGGTGTCTCTTCTGTCAGAGGTGGGACTGCGTCCAAAGCAGTGCTGGTTTCTGAAGGAGGAGAGATCATCGCAGAAACAGATGGGCCATGTACCAATCATTGGGTAGGAATCCATAAAGTGTCACGAGTCAGACAACAGTGGGAGGCATCCAGCTTCTGTATAGCTGGTACAGTAATGGTGCAGAACTCTGTGGAGAGTGATTGTAGTAGATTATGGTGGCATGATGCCGTTTGCAATGTAGATAGTGCAATGGAACCTGGTGTTGCTTCTCTTGCAGCTAATCGGTGTCGACAAATGTTTGGAGGCAATCAACAACATGATGCAAAAAGCCAAGACAGAGGCGGGACTGGATGTAGACACACCCCTTCACTCCCTGGTTGGTCAGCCTCAGCCAAATGCATTATCACCAAAACCAATGAGACATTGTGTTTTATGCATCCTCAGCCAAAATTCTGGCACATTTATCCATCCATTTTTCATAAACACTTATCCAGGACAGAGTCATAATGAGCCAGCGGCATATCCTGGGAAGCACCGTGCCCTAGACTAGGGAGCACCATGGACAGGATTCCAGCCTATGCCGTGGCATACATTCATGGGAACAGTCGGGGCAATTAGTGAAACCTGCGTAAACAAAGAGAGCTCCACAGACACATAGCACACGATCACAGCGCCCGACTGCCAGCATAATAACTGCAAATGAAAAAGACTAACTAAATTTGTGTTGATGCAGAAAAAGTTAAACCACTATCATGTTTTATAAACGTGCAGTGTCGTCGAGGAGATTTAACTTTGCTTCAAAGTTGAAAATCTATAGCGGGTAAAAGCAGACCTAGTGGAACTGGTGCACAAGGCCCTCCGTACGCGTGAGAAGCATTAACGGCTGTGTGCACAGGGCATGTCTCTGAGTGGGGGAGAGCAACCGGAGGCCATTGAGAAGCTAATCAAGGAGATGGAGAGGAGGTTTCCTAAGCTGAGCCTCAACTACCACATCTCCAACGACACAATTGGCGCCATGGCAACTGCCAGAGAGCAAGGTAAAGGTGCAGCCATTCTATCTGTCAGCAGAGTCCCGGTGCAATTTACTTAGGCCATATCACCTAAGTTTGGGACAGAATCTGTATAAGCATAATCATTACCTTGTCAGCTCTTATTTGAATGACGCAGATTTTACAAGCTAGTTTAAAGATTAGAATTCATTAGGATTTTGGAAATTTGTTTAGCCCTACTGTTTTCTTCAAATACTATTCGAAATTCTATTACTGACTTGTTCTTGTAAGTTAAATAATCAACTAGCAGTGCATGAAAAAGCGAGACAAGCAGTTAATGAAATGGAATCGATAGCGCTGTGTTTCACACGTTCTTCACTGCCGGCTGCTTCTCCAGCACACCGAGTACGGACGTACAGATTGTTGGGGAGCTGGGGTCTGATTTGGCACACCTGTTCACACCCCCTCTCTGTCCCTTCAGGGGGTGTGGTCATTATCTCGGGGACTGGATCCAACTGCAGGCTGGTGAACGCTGACGGGTCACAGGTGGGCTGTGGAGGCTGGGGTCACCTGATGGGTGACGAGGGCTCAGGTACAAATTTAGACTAATTTAGCACCCAAACTCCTCACCCGTGAAAGCAAATCGAGCTCCAGCCTTAAATTGGCAAATAATTGACAGACAGATGTGAAGCAAAGACCTAGCATACTGGAAAATTTATAATGGTAGTTATCAGTTTTCAGTAAGCAGAGGTGAATAGCTGACTAGGTGCATGGACTCAAACTTTGCAACAATGAAGACTCAGATAGACCCTTCTGGAATTTTCAAATTGTCACCATGTGATCATGATGACGATGATAATAATAATAGTAACCAGATTGTTATATAATTTTATTTTTAATACCGCAGTTTAAAATTTTGATGAAATTTGGCATGCTACCCAGGGTGTCAAAAAGACAATCTAAAACGCAATTAAAAAAAAAAAAAAAAAAAAAAAACATTTCCTACCTTTGGAAGATACATGTAATTCACGTGCCAAATTTCATCAAAATCAAAACTTTAAACTGTGGCATTGGAAATTTGTTGGATTAAAATTCCCCAGTAAATGTATGATATGTAAAAACTTTGCTTTTCTTCTAAATTATTATTCAGCCTACTGGATTTCTCACCTTGCTGTGAAGATCGTATTTGACGCAATGGATAATTTTGCAACACCGCCTCATGACATCACTAACGTCAAAAATGCCATGCAAGAGTACTTCCAGGTAGGAAGGGTTAGGGGACCATTTCCTTATTTGACACAGACAGCTGTGCCAAAATTTACTGTAGATAATATAGGAGCTGTAAGATCATCAGCAGTCAACCTTCAAAATGATGTGCCTGAAATATTTTGAGGAATCTTTGCGTTTGTTCCCACCCGTCTGTCATCCAGGTGACCAACAGAATGGGCATGCTTCCTCACTTCTACAGAACCTTCGAGAAGTCCCATTTCGCTGGGTTCTGCAGAAAGCTGGCTGAAGGTCTGCCGATTGACTTAATTTGCAGGTTTTGTCATGTTCCCAAACCTCCCTTTGCACTTGTAATGCGACTGCTGGGGCAAAGCGGACTCTGACCTTTTCTGTTGTCTGGGTGTGATACAGTGGCCACTGCTGGAGATGCTCTGTGTCAGTATGTGTTCGCTCAAGCTGGGAAAGCTTTGGCTCAACATATAGTGGCTGTCCTGCCCAAAGCTGACCAGGTGAGGCCACCAAAGCCAGTTGTGTTTTTGCACATTTCCTCCTGTATATCTAAAACATGGGCCGATTCGATGTCTCAGAATTTCCGTGTTTGAACACCTGTGTGTAAATGTCTGCTTTACTGTGGACAGGCATCCTATTCTGGATATCTCCTCTATCGTGCCTTCAGTTGCCTGGTACAGACTCTAGACTCCCTGTAATCAGGGAATTTCTTGTTTAGCCAGATAACTTATTGAATTTAAAGTAGTCTGGTTTAAATGTAAGTGAACGAAGATAAAGTCCATTTAAACTGAACCAAGCATAAAAGAGATGGCTGTATGATGATGCTGCATGTCTTGCTTAGCCGGGTAACTTGGCAAATTTAAGGTACCCTACTTTAAATGGACTTTTTGTTCATTTACATTTAGCTCAGATTGCCTTAAATCCAAAAGGTTACCTGGCTAAGCAAGAAATCCTGCCAGGTGATACAGGCCCTGGGATGGATGGGTGCATTGATAATGTATGTTTAAGGAGGCCTGTTGAGGCTTTTATAACCTTGGCCTGCCTTGCGTTCTCTCCTCCAGTGTCTCTTCTCAGGAGAGCTTGGCTTGCCCATTCTCTGTGTAGGATCTGTTTGGAAGAGCTGGGAGCTGCTAAAACCAGGTCAGTGGACATCGTCTCGGCAGCGGCACACCAGTTACACAGGATTCCATGGGACAGATAAGAGACGCTGGGGAGTTTTCTTTAAACTTTCAGTGCAAAAGTGCCTTCCTATTACACCACACGCACTTCTATGTTCTCATTGGCAGGCTTCATGGAGGTGCTGGAGAGGGCCGCTGGGGACCACTTCGCCGGGTACAGCCTGCTAACGCTGCACCAGTCTTCGGCTCTAGGGGGCGCCAGCCTGGGTGCCCGCAGCATTGGGGTCACGTTGCCTCTTGATTACTCTGCCAATGCAGACGTGTTCTACACGCACTCCTTTGGCAGCAAGTGAATATGTACCCCTGTATCAGTCACTTCCTTTTTCAAAAAATGTGCTTTATGAAGAGAAACACAAACCAGCAATCAAGCTTGTACTGTACAACCATCTTTTACTCAGGATGGAAGGGATGGGTAATTTTGGAATAAGCCTAAATCTAGTTTAAACTTGATATAAATCACTCTAAATCAGCATTTGATATCAACTGTTATGAAACTTTTCTTTTTTTGATAAAGGGTTTTTTAAAAATGTATTTTTTAGTGATTATATCTGCTTATTCTGAAAAATGCTGAAATAATGAAAGGGAATTTTTTTATATTGCTTACTAATAAAATCAAAGACAACAAAAGTTATTGTAATATAAAAAGCCAGTTGTCCTGTTTATTTTACAAGGGGAGGGGAAATGTTCAATAACAATAACTGGTATTAAATAATGACTCAAACATCACAGAGCAGAGAATGTATAGCATTGTGGCATCACACCTGCAAGGCTGTTTTCATCGCTGTTGAATTATAGGGTTGTTGTTGATCTAGCTTAGATATATTGCTGGCTATCTGCTTGAACCCTGTGGCTTGTATAAAATGATTGACTGTTAATATTCAGAAAACAGCGACTACCAGAATCTGTGGTCGTGCAGCCAGCCTGGTTGTAAGGCGTATGACATCACCCAGAATTCCAGAAGCGCCGTCAGTGAAAACGGAGCTCATTTGTCGCAGTGAATCTACTCCACGTATTAGTTTTTTGATTTTCTGAAATAAAAACAAAATATGACTTCTCACCGAGGGGTTCAGATACGGACTCATATCAAGCTTATCGTTTAATACGTCGAGAATTAGTGTAGTTATAAAATTGTACATTTAGTTTTAATTCGGGGTGTTAAGGCTACAAAATAAATAACTGTCAACGACAAATTAAAATGATCCTTACATTGGATGGGTCAAGATGAGTTAGAAATATACATGCTACTTACCTATTTCAAGATACTTTACCTCATGAAGGGGTACCCTCAGGGGCCCCTGCAGGTGTACAAACTGAAGCCTGGCCCACAGCTTCCACCTGTGGGGTAAACTGTCGCAGGCTGCAGTGGTTCTCAAACTATGGCATGTGAGCTCCCTCTAGTGGCATACGGAGGACTCTCCTTTTATGACCAGTCATAATAGCACAATAGTTTGAGAGCCACTGTTCTAAGGTGTTGAAATGTACATTAATTAAACACCAACCCTTTTAAATCTGAACTGAAACATTACTGGATCCACTGATGTATGTAGCAGAGAACTAACCAAGAAAGCAACATATCTTCATTGACGACTCAATTTTTTTGTCGTATGCCGATTTTTTCAAACGCCTCCCAGAGTGCTTCCTAACCCATTGTTCCTTTTGTTTGTTATGGGCACATGTGACATCGCCACATCTAGCTCACATATTCAATGGCATCAGTCCTACAAAAAAACACTAAACACTCGACTGGCTTCCGCATGGAGGACATCACCAAGCTTTGAATACTTCAGTCAAATGTGTTAAACCTGGGCACAATCTAACTATTAAGTTGGATACTATTCCTATAGCTGAATGTCATACGTAGTAATGAGAACATTTCTTTCTAAACCGAAAACTCAACTCTTGCTGCCGCTCTCTCTACTAAAGTGTCGGGTGGCGCCAGTAGTGCGGACGATTTTAAAGAACCGGGCTAAGTTTGAGGCTCTGCACGTTCTGTAATTAAGAAACTGTCGTCATCTGCCAGGCAGGGCGCCCGTTATTGACCATAAGATCCAAACTTGGCCACAGCTCACTCAGACTTGCACACACACACACACACTCTACATCTCTCCTGCTGGCATGACTGGCACTCCCCAGTCCCTCTCACACATTTCATACTTAGCCAAGGTCTCAAGTGTGACTAACGGCGGGGTTAAGACCAGAGTGAAAAGACGTAAAATGCAAATACATTAGGGATATGCATCTCCAGCATTAAAGCTGACGCGACGCGCGCCTTGATGCATTGCCGACGATCCGACACATCACAGACACATACAATGCGACTGCTATTGCGATTCAGTATGATTCGCCCCTATTGCGATGCAGTGCAATTCGACACGATTTGATTCAACACGATGCGACTAAACGAGAAAGTGAAACAAAATCATGTGATAAAATTCGATATGGTACAGAAACAGAAAGTTTAGAGGGGAAATCAATCTAAATGCAACATTACTAGTCAAAAATCATTAGGTCACATTTCTAAACAATGGCAGACGCCCAGCCCTCTATTGATAATTCTAACAGATTCTACCAGATTTTACCCATTCATCCCAATTGTGGGCTTTTGTGCCAGTGCACTGATGCAAACTGGTGAACCTTACCACTCCTAAAGTACCAGCTTTACACACAGATACTGATTCTCTGCCCATGCTGCAGAGCATAAGGGCGGCAACATGGCAGAGAGGGACATGCATTATTTCACTGGGTGTTGTGGCTCCCCTGCAAAAGAAACTGGTTAACAATGTACAGGGACACATGTGAAGACCCCCCACCCTCCCAAATGCCAAGCCTCTGCCCCACCTTGCTTTAGTGGAAAAACCATAAAGTATCAGTGCAGTTTTCCACCAAAGATCAAGACGCCCCGAGAGTACAGTCAGAACAGTCTCCCCATGCCCCATGTAAAATCTGACACTCGTACACTTAAGCCAGATTAAATGTTCTGTACATCCTCATTTGATATCCTGTCACATGAGCAGATATCAGTCGCATCCAGTTGGTCTCCATTGTCCGAACCAGACTCCCGCCAGTTTACCGACAGAAGGGGCTCCACTGACCACCTGGCATCATCCTGAGATCATCCGCATCGTGACGTGATTAAATCAAACCGGCCCTTTCATGTCAGGAAAAAAAAAAGACAAGCGGCCTGGTGAAGATCAGCAGTGAACGAGGGGCAAAAGAGCGAAGAAGCGGATCTGATGGCTGATGAACAGCACCACACACGGGAAGGGAAATGGGAGGGGGTCATTTAAAGGAGCTCTGTATAAATACACCCTCATCCCAGCATATAGGCCAGACGCAATCATGCTCAGCAGATAGTTTCTTATAAAATCTTAAAACCAGACTCGCTGTTGTATCATGGAAGCCACAGTGGTTCACAACTGACATTGCAAAATAGGAAAAACACCTCCAGATATGACTTTTAGATGGAGCCTGTCTTGGGGCGTTTTTCTTACCGGGCATCAGAGACAGTCACTCACTAAAGGAAGCACCCCTACAAGCAGTCGATAAAGCCTGTTCAGGACACACGCTTGAACCGGCAGAGCCAGCAGAGTGGACTTTGGGGGAAACACTTCCAGCAACGGGAAAAGAAAATGAGCAGGATGAGCGGTCTGGAGAACGTGTCCGCAATGCGTCCAGAGCGTAGGGGGGTCACCCTAACGTTTAAACTTTGAGGAACCACGAGTTGGCCTAGTCAATTTATTGAGGATTCAGCCGCCAGCTAATGTTCAGCGGTGCCCTGCAACCAAAAGACACACATACACACAAAACCAAACTGAAATGGAAATCCAAATAGGTATATTGTTTTTATTCATTTTTCCTTTTTTTAATGAAATTCGTACTTTGTGTCAGGATTTCAACTTAAATCAAAAAATGATTTTGTGTGAATCCCCCACAGGCTTTCCTATTGGTCTAATCAGGTCACAAGGCTGGTCACCTGACCCCCCCTGCCATGCCCAGTAGCTCCTCCCACTCCCCACTCCTGGACACTGCTGCCCAAAAGACACAAATCCAAACAAAAAGAAAAAAGCATGAAAAATAAACCCAAACAGGGGAAAAAAAATAGCCTCTCCATACAAACATGACCAGTCCTCAGGGTTAAAGAAACGGAGGATGAAGAACAGCTCAATACTGAGTATGATGTGTAACTTGTGTGACGTCCTGGAGGGATTGTAGCCCCTCCCACCCCCCCACACTTAGACTTGGGAAAAAAAACTGAAATAAAAAGCTTATAGGAGGAGTTGCCCTTGCTGTATCTCCTTTGCGCCCCTGTTTGAGTGTGTGCAGATGTGACCGAGGGTCACCAGTGTCTCTATAAAAGGCGCCCCTGGTGCCAGGGGGAACCTAGTACTTCACTCCTGGCACAAACTCCTTTGCTTCGGGATTCAAGCTGCTCTTGCGCTGGGGAAGAGGGGACAAAACGGGAGCGGGTAAGACTGGCCGTAGAAACGAGGGGTCTCATCCCAGCACATGAAGCCTCAGCTACAGCAGACTCACCACGATATCCTCGGTACTGACATCATTGACAGACAGGCCGTTGAGCTGCTGCTGGAGCTGCCCCACTCCAGATGGGAGGTCCCTTGCCGGAATGAACCAATCCTGGTCCTCCTCATCGAGCATCTCCTGGAAACAGCGCTCCAGAAACTCCTGCTCCAGAAGCTCTTCCTCCACCTGGAAGGTAACAGATTGTTATTTTTTTTGGGGGGGTAAATTGGCATGAGAACAAGGTTGGGCAGGGGCACTTACATCTGCTGGGACCATAAGAACTGATTGTTATAACAGTGCAACGAAATTCCCAATTCACTCACACACACACTCCATAACTGACCTTGTGACATTTGCAAGCCCTTGTATAGAATTCCATCTCTTTCATTGTGGGGATTCTCCATAGATTTCTATGGGCATAACCCTATCACTCAACCCCTACCCAGCCCTAACCTTATAACCATAAGCAGCCCAGCAAAATGCAAGAGTTTTGGCCTTTTCTCTTTTTTTTTTTTTAGATCCAATTAACAGATTTTTTTGTAAAACTGGGTTTTCAGTTGTAGGGACCAAAATAATTTATATATTTATAATAACATGCCTTTATTATATACATGCCCCCCCCAACACACACTCCATTCGTGTGGTGCCCACCTGACGGTTGTACTCCTCCTCGTTCTCCATCCACATGTATTCAGCGAAGGGGTTGGAGTCGCCCTCTCCATGCCCATTGGCGACCGGCTCCTTGCCCTCCTTTCCAGGGCCTCCACCTCCCGGTGTCTTCGCCACCTCCGGACCACTCATATCTGCCGGCTCTGGAGAAGGGTCACCTTTAGTCGGCAAGATGCCTTTATTCCAAAGCTAACCACTACCCAGCTCTACCCAATGAGAAATCGTACACACATATACATAACACCCACCCCACACACACACACACACACACACACACACACCTTAGTCTGAGACATGGAAGATTTCAGATAAGCCAGAAACAAGGAGAAAGATACAAGACGATACACCTCCATGGCTGGTATGAGATTTGCTGAATTCTAAAACAAAGGCAGATTCATTCAAACATGTTCAACAAGTTCTGCAAACCCAGCCCAAAGCTCCACCACGGTGCGAAAAATTCCAAAACTTTAGACTCATCGCTGAACAGCGGTGCAATTTTTCCCCCAGACACAGTACACACCAGACTCCTCTCGAGATGTCGGCGCAGTGACATTTGCTTGAGGTACCAGAAACCGCTTCTGCGACGATCCAGTATATGCTGACGACAGATTTCTGATGAGTGGTGAACATTTTCCAGACTCTAAGCCAGCACTTTCCAACGTTGCCAGCTTTTACCAAACGTTCACCGGCTCCCATAGGTCACCATACATTCTCCAGAGTCAGAACTCAATGACCAGCTGTGCTGAGTTCAATCCAGCAGAATGGGCAGCTTTAACAGTCAAAGCCCAACTGCCTCGTTTTCATTTTAAATACACATTAAAGAGCAGCGATTTTAAAAAAAAAAAAAAAAAAAAAAAAAAAAATAACAAAAGCTGATAATTGCACCTGGTTGAAAATGCACACACCAGTGTAGCCAAATCAAACAGAATATAAACTCTGAAGACAATAAGCTCTGTCCAGCCTCCTGCGATGTCATTCTGCAGCAAAGGCTCCGCACCCTAAGATCTTTTTGCAGGTTGCATGTTCCCCGTGTTCGCTCTGTTTTCCTCTTGCTATTCTACACCAGAGGTAGGCAGCCCTGATCCTGAAGTGTCAGGTTCCAGCAGGATTTCCATCCTACCTGATAGTTACCATCTGCCTGTGGTCAGGTGTAGCTCATCAGAGAGCAGGTAGGATGGAAAACATGCTGGACACCTGCAATCCAGGATCAGGGTTGCCCACCCCTGCTCTAAACCATGCCTGAAAACCAAAGAACCCAAAGTATACTTGAACTGGTGTATCCAAGTTGTCCATAGCGTGCGACTGCATACTGCTGGTGATGACCCAGCACACCCCCTGGGTGTCTCACGCTCACTGCAATACGGAAAAAAAAGTGCAGAACATTCCAGGCAGTGACTGGGGTACAGGAAGAGGAGGAAAACACAAGCATCATAGCTAGTTGAAGAATAAAAAAAAGACACTTGCTACAGGTAGCCTGCTTAGAGAGCTACGTGTCTGAAGACATCTGTGACACTCTGTCGCCACACACCTGAACGCAGCAGTGCCATTCTGTAGGCGGCCATGCGGGCTGGGTGCCTCTTGCACAGAGGAAGGCCTGCATCTGTGGTTTCCTGATCACACGTGTAGAGACACACGCCTTTCCCCATCTCCCAAGGGGACAGGAGAAGCATGTTATACACCCCATGTACCAGGCTAAGGGAACCACATCTTATTTACACAATACTGACTCAAAACACAGTAAATGAGAGATCAGCCCCACTTCCCTCCCACAGAAGACCACTCCAAATTCCAGCTGGAGACATCGGACTATCGCAGGTGCTTGGACTTACCAGGCCCATTCTGAATGTTACTGGATCCCACAGTGACCCCCCCCCCCCCAATTAAACTGCCAAGTTTAAGAGAAGACATACAGAACAAGAACTATAATATAGTTTAAACAACCTTCATTAGATCAGAAAAGACCTCGATCGCCTAACCTGACAGAGGACGGCACACTGGTCTAACATCTCACCAGCTCATCCTAGTCAGTTCTTGTCCAACAAAGGGCAGGCAAAATCGACAGAAGCCCAAGCTGTCAGGGACAGGCATTATGAATTTTCCATTTCAAACCCAGTTTAATTTTATTTTGTTTTCATCGTGGTTGTATCAGTTCTTTAAAAGATATTTCAATTTAGTTTTTATACGTTATAGTGCAGGTTTGAGAATTTGTTTCTAGGAATAGACCAGACGTTTTAGAGCTATTTTATGTGCAAGATGATTAGAGACTCTTACCTGATTACAGAGTGACACTACTGAACCAATTTCCTCGAATTGAACAAAACATGCTGCAGGTGTTGACTGTCATTAAAGCTAAACTACTTTAGTTACAGTAACGTCCAACATTCAAGAAACCAGCACAAATAGAAACATTTAGAATTCAGAGTACTAACCCAATTCAATTACATGCTTACAGCAAACTAAAAACAACTGCGTATTTACATGTCATTTCCTGTGTGTGCCCACAGAGCAACATACATTAGTATGTCAGCTTGTTCCGGTATTGTTCACCTCGCGATCTCGTGTTCTTACATCTAACTCACGATAACAGTATAATATTATTACTGTGTTCCTAAGAATAAAGTATGTATAAGAAATACTATACAGTGTTTTTAAGCGCAACAGCCAACTATCTGGAAAAATGAACTACCCAACATTCCGATATGAGAATTTTACTGTAAATATGGATTTTCACACAAGCATTTCATATTTGTTATTTAGTTTGTTTCAGAAGCGGCGTTTATGGTTTTTGTCTGGCTGTAGTTTTCTCATTTTCACAGCTTATTTCAGTTTATAAATGCTTCCTAGCAATTTCAGTTTTTGATAATGTCGATAACTCAGCAGAGATAGGAGTTCCCCCAGCAATCAGTACCTGGCAGATAAACGTAAGCTTTTACCACATGCCCAGCTGTGCGGCCAGGCATCGTCACGACGAATCTGCACCTTTAACCTAAACTTCTGCTGCTGGTTCCAGGATGAACATTCTGGTCAAAGGCTAAGCAACTTAACAGAAGCACTTTAAGGGCAAACTGGATGTGCTGGTTATAGTACTACTGAGACTGGAGGAGCCTTTTGGGAGACTGGGGGGGGGGTTAAAGAGACACACCGCTGGCAAGGTGACTGCCTCCCTAGAATCACCCCGCAGAGAGGCAGGTGGACGGGCAGCGCCGCACGGTGGACACACACTCCAGCAAGCTTGGTCATCATCTCTTCCTCAAAATGTCCCTCTTGTATGCCCACACCAATGTGGACCTTCTGGCACATATGGGAGTACAAACTCCAGGTATCTGCTCTGTTCCTCCTGCACCAATGACAGTCATTTGGGGTTTCAAACAGCCCCCCCTGCATTTTAAAGGCAGACCTGTCTAGCTGTAACACGTGGCTGCCTGCCTACAGATGCTGCCTCTCTCAAGCAGCCTGGAACATTGTGGGCAACGAAGACCAAACACCCCCCCCCATAAGCAGGGATAAGGCCAGGCATCAAATCTGAAATGGCTGGCTACCTCTAGTTGGAGAAAGCCAGAAGACACGGACAAAGAACATTTTAATTAAGCCATGAGTTGGCACTACAACGTAGAAAAAGGGTTAGCGGTCACCCATCCAAATCTAACACACACGCAGGTTTCAAATGACCGATTCTCCTTCAGTCACCTGCCCAGACACCTCAAATACGACCGCCCATGGGCCAAGCAGGCCCGGCATTGTCTGCATGTGCATGCCAGGGCTCAATGGAAGCTCCGTGCAAAGTCTGCCGGATCAGCATTAATCGGGTCTGCCTGGCCGGATCGGGAGCATCACGCTGGAGGTACATTATAACTCAGGCCCTCCCACACATCACCTTGCATATCAGTACCAAGCATAAGCTTTGATTACAATCCAAATACATTTTAAAGCTCGGGGCTGCATATAACGGATGTCGTAGGAAGGGAAAAATGGAGGCGGGCGCCTCCTGTTTACAAACATCAGGAAGACCCAACGGTACAAATACAGGATAAGAAAAGGCGTCCGCGTCGACGGCAGCGGCAAGGCTGATAACCGTGCGGATTCCTGATCGGTTTAAGGCTTACAGACCGGGCTCGTTAGTTACAGGACGACGGCGCCGTAAATTGTTCATCGGGCACTATGGCCGTGGACTGTTTGCGCGGTATTCAGGAGAATTGGCGAAATGCCACGTAGAATATGATCTGGGGGGAAACGGCGTGCGGACGGGGCACAAACAATTAGGGTAATTAAGGTGAGCTGCCTCGGGCACGGCATGGGCGTCCATGCGGCGCTTAACACGTTTAGCCGCTGCATCAACTTTCGAAACGAACGCGGCCGGTTAGACAGCCTAATGGCGCGCAGGGGAGTCTGCGTGTGGTAGCAGGTCCAGGCCGCGGTACATGCGGCCGTGCGGGCAGAGCGCGGGCCTGTGGAGGGGAGAGAACGGGGCACGGACACGTTCGGGGCTGAGCGCTGACATGTTTTCCTCACAGCCGAACAAAGGCTCTCGCGAAACGCGGGGGTATAACACGCGCGGCGTGGCTCGCATACTGCATGGAACCAATACTGAACAGCGAAGTGCCGACGGGTTATAAAACTACCTGGCATGGCGTGTTTTGCGGGTTTGCGTGCTGAAATCCAACGAGCGATGTTACCCCCTCAGCATGTGGCGTGGCAGGCTGCAGATGCTCTCGGCCGGCTAGCACGCAGCCGAGGACATAGCGAGTAGCATAGTCATGTGACCTCCGCTAAGACAACCCACCGAGCCCCCCCCTCTACCAGGAGGGTCACGTGACCTCCGCTAAGACGCCCCCCGCCTCTATCTAGCAAACGCATGCGCGGCCCTTCACCTAGCGGGTCCAATACATGGCGAGCACACTCCAAAGGAAAAATATACTTACAGTAATAATACATTAACATTATTATTATTATTATTATCATCATCATCATCATCCGTCTCAATTTAATTTAAAAAAGCGGTAGAAGGATTTTAGTGACCATATGACGTGGTTTACCGCAAATCCCACGTGGAAATGTTCGCGTTAAGCAAACAGCCCCTATGCATCGTACTTGTTCCAATTTTTTCGACGTATGGCTAACTAACATGACAGTTGCACTGACTACTTGATTAGATGCCGAGTTGAAAACTTCATTTAACCAGCTAAACGGTATGGCATGCTGTTTAAGATGATATGTTGTGTAACGTGGATGAAACGTTGTATAAACGGATTAAACGAGGTAACAGGCAACCAGCTATAAAGCAAAATTATTCATTTGAGGTTCTCCTTAATAATTAGTAGCGAAAATTCACAAGAATCCATTTATCCTATCAGTTTAACGTACAACTGGTACGCTATCATTCCATCGTAAACAGTGAAGTATAAGTGATAATGTATTGCACTTACCCAATTAATTAAACAAAAAAAAATATCCCAGCCAGTAATAAATCCTTTAAACCGTTGTGTAAATAGTCGCTCCTACTGCAAAACGGCTTTTCCTCCGTCTTTGATTACAAAAAATTAAAAAAAAAAAAAACATTAACTGCAACAACCAGGACTACACGCCTTTGTCCGTGTTTTTCGTTGCTATTCGCCAAGCATTGCGCCTATCATAAAATTTTGTCCAATAGTAAAACGGATAAGACTCACGTGGCCACAATTAAATGACCTCTGCGTAAGCCATTGGTCGAGTCCCTTATCAGTAATTTTCTACTGCGTTTTGACATCACTTTTAGGCAAATCCCTTAAGTCTATGATTGTCATTCGCGGTTTTTAAGATTACTTTTACGGGTTTGCTCTTGAGGGTCATAGATTCTGAATTCATTCATATAATTGTGTATCCGATAATCGCGATTAACTAAAAACTCTTAAGTGGCCTTTTCTTGATACTTAGTTGAATCTGAAATTCCTATATTTATGTCAGTGCTTGTAAGTAACACAAGGGTGTCTCGGCGACTTACCAATGTATGATATGATGTATGAAAATTACGTGCTTGGTGTTGTACTATTTTTGATTACCTTTTGCGTCACTGATAGGTGCAGATACCTCCAGGCATTTTCACGTCCCGTCCCTCTTTCACCAGCCTGCTGTATGCTGGTTACTGTGGAACTGCCAATGCAAACATATTATATGCAAGATAATCATAAATGCAAAGGTCGTATAAACATTTTAAGGTGACTGTGCAAATAGAAAAAAAAACAAATATTTTATTATATATTTTAATAAAAATATATGAGATATCACCATTATGAGTTGCTCGGGCAATCTACACTCGGTTATAGAACGCATTCCTTGTACTGGGATAAATGAATAGTCGTAAAGGGGTCATTTATTGAGATACTGAGCCCCATTAGGTGGTGTACTAGTTAAGTATATGAACGTAAAACATTGTCGTTGCTTGAATTCTGATTTTTCCTGGTAAACAATGTACGTTCCTTTTAGGGAGAATTTTATACATCTGTTTCCACTTAAAATGTTTTACTTTTTCAGTGAATGAGCCCACGGAATTCGAATTTAAATGCATTCCACATTTATGTAACTCACGGAGTATTTTTATTTACAGAAGTAGCCTTTCTTTTTGTTTAGCTCCTTCATTTGTCGTCTTGCATCCTGCAGCCTTGTCCTTATACTTCGTCTAATTACAGGGGCAGCCAAGCAGCACAGAAACCAGGCATGAAGTTCTTGTTAACGGACAACTGTTGTTGTGAATCCGCTTTTCTGGGGGTAAATATAACCGGTAAAATTATCTGGAGAACGTATATACCATAGCGAATTGCTGGTTGGAAGATAGATGGATGAATGAATGATGTCTCCCTCTTGTGGATTTTTTTGTTAATACAGCAATGCTCTTTATCACCCGCGCTATTGTTCTCAGCAATTTGTCAGCAGCCAACCATCCATCCAACAAAACTTTTACCCCTGTCGTGGTTGCAGGGAGCGAGGTATTTTCCCATTGTCTGTTCATAAGGTTTTATATATTTTTTTTGCCTCATAAGAATTTTTATGCAAAACATTTACTACTGTTATTTATTTATAGATATCATTCTGATTTTTGCATTAATGAACAGCAGTCATCTTATTTAATAGCAAACCCACATATCATTCAAAAGAATTCGACAGTGTATTCCGGCAGTCCTCCGTCCATTGATGTGCCGCTACCAGGCTGCGTTCAGCTTTATTCCTCATGTTCCCACACTGGTGAGCCGGGTCAGAATACACCACCCAAAAACCACGATGAGAACTTCACTGGACCCTCTGCAGCTCACCTGTCTACCACATGTGGGAGCTGAGGACTCGGACATCTACCTGTTGTGCAGAGCCCACTACTTGCCCAGAGTTTTAAATACAGTTTAACCCCCCCCCCCCTGCTGAGAGAGATGCTGAGAGCACCACAGGTGAATGTTCTGCTGTCCTGGATCATCCACTGCCTTACCCGCAGGCCGCAGTTTGTTCGGTTACAGAACTGTGTATCTGAGTAGATGGTGAGTAGCATAAGTAAAGTCCTCAGAATGCTACTACAGTGGGATGTGTTAGTGAGGAGGGAGGATGGGGTATACTGAAGGCTGGTGGAGAGCTTTGTCACGGGGTCTCAGCCGAACCACTTCCATATATACATCTGTAAGACCAAGGACATACTGGTGCACCTTGAGAAGACTTGGTTTCCTCATTCCCCTGTCAGCATGCAGGGTGCGGACATTGAAGTTGTTCAGGCCTACAGGTACCTAGAGGTACATCTGGACAGGAAACTGGGCTGGGACACAAAGACTGATGCCTCACACAAGCAGTTCCAGAGCTGCTTGAGAGGTCCTCTGGTTCATATGGGAGGCTGATGCAGGCTTTCTGAGTCCGTGGCTGGAGTCGTCCTTTACGCTGACATGTTGGGGCAGTAGTATTAAAATACGGGAGGCCAAAAGACTGAACACGGTGTTCGGGGGGGCTGGCTACATGCTCAGGATTGACCTTGACCTCCTAGAGCAGGTGATGGAGGGGAAAATGAGGAAAAAAAGCTCTTGTCCATCATGAGTAATGCCTATTTATTTATTGTTCATCGCACAGTCAGTTTGTAGTGCATAATTCGCCCATTATTGATTGTAAATGTCCATTTTGCATTTGTGGTCCCTCGTTACTATACAGCACCGCTGGCACAATACAGCTGTTATGCATATATGTATATATTGCTTGTGCACAGTAAAACTTAACATGTGATTTATTACTTTTAAATTATAATGTTTATATTTATTTTCCTGTCTGTTTAAATATACCAATGGCTAATTTTGTCTCTTTGAATTTCCTTCCAGGGAAAAATAATGTCAGTCAGTCACCCCCCCACGACTTGGTAATGGCACTGCAGTCCATTCATCACAGCCTTTGCTTATGTCTCTAGAAGAGAAACATGACTCTAAAAAGGATTTCAAGGGCACTCGTGGTCCCTGTTTTATTGTATTTTTAAGGTTTTTAATTTAGGTTAACAATTTTGTGGTCATTTTATATTCATCAGAATTACTGTCTGTGCTAGAGTTTCGGAAAAGATGATCAAGGTGACCAATACTATCCCTGACCCCCCCTTTCTGGTTTCAGTCCCCCAGGACTGTCATGCCGGCTGCTATCACTCAGGGTCACGTTACTTTTGGCCACCGCCATGGCCCGCGTGTGGATTGGTGAAAAGCCTGGCACTTTCTGTCATTCGACGGCATGAGGTGATGATAAGGAAAATCCAGGCAAGTAAGTAAACACCCTGAGAACTTGTGTATATTTTGTCCTGCTGACGAACCATTCACTGATTTGCAGCGCCTGCATTTGAGCTATGTTGTGTTTTCATGGTCTAAGGAGAAAAGAAAACAGCCAGGGGGCTCTTTAAACAGACCCTATTTTCTACTCATAACAATGAATAGTCCGTGTACAGTGATTTAACCCCCTGTGTTTCACTGCACTCTGGTGGCTTAGCACAGGCTGAGCAGGGAGCTGCTTAAGCTAAGGAGGTGCTTCTTGGCAACAGCTTGACAGTGACATGAGTAATCATCCCGGTCCGTTCAGGTGTGGGGGCATGTTAGGACAGCTCTGCTCTGGGGGGGATTGGCATCACCCAGACTGGGAGGGGTGTACAGCCTGTACTCTCTTTTCTGGAGTGTTAAGGCCGTCAGTCACAAGTGCTACGGCTCACTCTTAGAATTTGTTCCCGTCCCGCCCGGTCCTGAATGCTTGGCCCTTGATGACCCCTGGTGACCTCACTGCCTCCCCCTCCCAAACACGCTCACACACAGATATGCTGGTGAGGGACAGGCGGGTTCCAACAATGGACTGGGGCCGGCTGAGCTTGTTGGCCGCCGGGGCACAATGCAGAGGCTTGACGGAGAGCCGGAAGGGCCAAGGGGTCGCTCCCGTTCCGGCTGCATGGCATCGTCCAGTCACCGGGGTGGGGGCCCGGGGCTGCCGGAAGGGCGGGGGTGGAGATACTCGCAGGCACGCAAGTGAGCTCACGCTCACTCATGCCAGAAAAACTCAGGGTGCCTGCTGAAGTCCGGGAAGGATCTTGTGTCAGCAGCTTCAGGCTGTTCCGTACATTAATATTAAAAAAGACTAGGTGAAGTGGAGCCTAAATTTAACTGGAAGGTTTCATTTGTAAAAAGGAATACAATTGTCCCTCAGTATTCCTGGGAGATCAGTTCCAGGACCCTCCAGTGGATACTAAAATCCACATATGCTCAATTCCCTTATATATAATGGCATAGTATTTGCTTATAA
Source organism: Mormyrus lacerda (assembly GCA_015163995.2). NCBI lineage: Eukaryota > Metazoa > Chordata > Actinopteri > Osteoglossiformes > Mormyridae > Mormyrus > Mormyrus lacerda. The sequence continues at coordinate 17,295,050 of JAABNX020000017.1, read as the reverse complement.
CCTGCACACGACCTCCTGTACAGAATTAGGTGATCAGTGGTCATTGTTAACACACCACACAGTGCGCAACAATGAAATGTGTCCTCTGCATTTAACCCATATGTGACTTTCGTGACATAGCAGAGGGCAGCTAATTCAGCGCCCGGGGAGCAGTGCTTGGGGACGGTACCTTGCTCAGGGTACCTCAGTGGTGACTTGCTGGTGGGGGATTTCGATTACAAGTGCGCTTCCCTAACCATCAAGCCACTACTGCCCCGGTAAAACGAGTGTGCTCCAGGTGAGGCAGACCCTCCCCGGGTTACAGTGGTCCATCTCAGGATATTTTGACTTTTCACTTTCAGTACATTATTCCATAAATTCCATGAGATATTCAACACTTTATTAAGCATTGCGTTAATGTTCTTGCGCAACTGTAGGCTAATATAAGTGTTCTAATTTGCATGTTTAAGGTAGGCTAGGCTAGGCTATGATGTTGTTAGGTTAGATTTACTGTATTAAAATGCATTTTTGCCTTATGATATTTTCACCGTACGGTAGGTTCCTGAGAACGTAACCCCATCGTAACCCAGGGGGCGTTTATACTGATAAATGATCTGTAGATTACTTATATTATCTAATACAATGTAAATTATGTCTTATTTTTATGTATTGTTTAGGGAATACTGGGTAAAAATATGTACTTGTGTTAATTTAGTGTAGTGCTTGGCATGGCAAATTTTTGCCTTTGGAAGTTATGGGATTTTTTTCAGTTCCAAATATTTTCATTCTGTGGTTGGTTGAAATACGGAAGGCCGGCTATGATTGCAATCAAGTCAAAAGTCCAAAACAAAGATCCATTCTGATCATAAGCATTTGCAGGTAAGTTTTGTCTCGGGCCTGTGTGCGAGCGGTCCCTCCTGTGACGTGGCAGGCTGACTTCCGGTGCCCGGGCCTGTTTGTGAGCGGTCCCTCCTGTGACGTGGCAGGCTGACTTCCGGTGCCCGGGCCTGTTTGTGAGTGGTCCCTCCTGTAACGTGGCAGGCTGACTTCCGGTTCCCGGGCCTGTGTGCGAGCGGCCCCTCCTGTGACGTGGCAGGCTGACTTCCAGTGCCTGGGCCTGTTTGTGAGCGATCCCTCCTGTGACGTGGCAGGCTGACTTCTGGTTCCCAGGCCTGTGTGCGAGCGGTCCCTTCTGTGACGTGGCAGGCTGTCTTCCGGTTCCCGGGCCTGTGTGCTAGCGGTCCCTCCTGTGACGTGGCAGGCTGACTTCCGGTGCCCGGGCCTGTTTGTGAGCAGTCCTTCCTGTGACGTGGCAGGCTGACTTCTGGTTCCTGGGCCTGTGTGCGAGCGGTCCCTCCTGTGACGTGGCAGGCTGACTTCCAGTGCCTGGGCCTGTTTGTGAGCGGTCCCTCCTGTGACGTGGCAGGCTGACTTCTGGCTCCTGGGCCTGTTTGTGAGCAGTCCCTCCTGTGACGTGGTAGGCTGACTTCCAGTGCCCGGGCCTGTTTGTGAGCAG
>JAABNX020000017.1:17276196-17291181 GCA_015163995.2 Mormyrus lacerda | reverse complement strand
GGGTGCAACAAAGAAGGTGAGGAGCTTCTGGGGTGGGTGTGTAGGTAAGGAATACAGTCACTGCCAGATGTTTTGCACATTGTATGAAGTTCCATCACGGTTTGGGATTTATGTTAATAATTTCCAGATATCGCTATTACTACCACTCCACTGGGGACAATGGGTAACAAAACATGCTATTCCTATAGTAAAGAAGGAGGGAAATCTATAGTTATCTGCTAAGCTATTCTTTTCACTCGTGATGTTTTCTTTTTCTGAGCATCAGAATCATTCCGAGTAATGAGTGGCAGCTGAGGTCCCCTAATTCTTTGTAGTCTCTTGTGGTTCAGAAGGGATCAAACACACGGCACCGTGCTAATCGGTTCAAGTTTCATCCTTTTCACTGTTCAGAGCTTTTTCTGAACAAAAACTTTATACTTGTCCAGGGTATTGTCTGGATTTTTTTTACCTCGAGGTCCATTGTAAAGCCGTCAGCCCAGGTTTCACCCTCTTTTCATTGTGACTTTTAGTCTGTGCGTGTTTCAGCATTTTGCAGAATTTTGCAGCATTTAACTTCTACCTCTGTGACACAGACCTGCTCCAAAACACTTCAGACCCTCCTAAGTATTAACTTTCCCTGAAGACTCTCCTGCTACTGAGCAAAATGTCCATAACCCCTGCAATAGGATACTTTTACCTAGTCATAGGTGAAATTACTATAGTGCTCACACATGAAAACTAACCTGGTAGTTTGTGTTTGTTACATTCCATCAAGTTATCTATGAAAAACTGTGCTGGATAATCCTTGTTGATAAATGCACAGTGGACATCATTGGTGGAGAGTGTAAGGGTGAAGGAACACCGGGATAGAGGAGATGCCTAATGACCACCCTATGAGCAAAAAGCTCCACCTAGCTGTGCATGGTTATTTTAGCTACTTGCATAGGCCAACTGGACACCTTCAGGAGCCCAGTCACAGAGTACTTAATTAATACTAACCAGTTAAGTACTCTGTGACTGCGACTCTTCATACTCACAGGATTGGTTGAAACAAAATCTTGGTCTGGATTTGTACTTTCTGAACCTGAACTTTCCACCTCTGCCTGTGGCCCTCAGGTTCATACATTTGAGATATACAAGAACTGGCCAAGCAATGGAGAAAGAAACCTTTATATTACACAGAAAAAGCTCACGTCGGTTAAATGCTTCAAGAGCTCATTTCATGCAAATGAAGTCAGCTGGCTTTAAAGCCCTCTGTAGAATCATGGGGGTGGAGATGGGGGGGCGGTGACCCTCACATCAGGAAATATTTGCTCTCGGTATGTCGACTTCCGTAACACCAGGTGTGTGAATGCCAAGCAGCACTCTGTCGAACTGCACATGTGGAGTCAATTGCACTTTCAGCGGGCGGAAAATGAGCAAGTGCCTCGGTGAGGGCTTGTGTTGGCGAAGTGTGGGAGTGTGTCGTCAACAAAGGAATAAAGTGGTCTGAGTGTCTTCCTCAAGTCCTCACCGCAGCTTCATTCCTTGCTGGGCTACGGGAGCCAGCGTGGGTGGGTAGAGAAGACAGCTTCAGAAACGACTGGCCAGAATGCGAATACAATTGGTGCATTGATCATCCGGGTAGACTAATGGGCTTCACTGTTGTTGAAGCCTCTTATTGTGACCGACTCCCTGCAGGACAGGGCTGTCGCACCATTAATCTTGTCTGCTGGCTCTATTGACATCGAGACAAAAACACGAAGGAATACAGAATCTGAAATCTAGAATAGGCTTCTGGTTTTTGGTTGGGAACATTGAGCCACCGAATTCTATTTTAGCTCTGGGTTGTGTAGTATCACATGTGTGCCTAAGCATCCAAACAGAAGCACACAAATTCCTGTACTTTGTAACATACTGCTGGTTCATGGTGTGTCTGGCTGTCTGCCAACTAAGCAATTAATATGCATTCTCATGTTACTTGTTTTATTCCAAGTAGTGCCTAGTCCCAGTGTTTGACCACAGAATGGCAAAAACATGTTTTGATGAGTGTGTGGATATGAATGTGAGGAAAAAAGTATGTCAGTGACAACACATTTTGAGAAGATGCCCCATGTAAGATGTTAATTTGTGCAATACAAGTCCTCCAAGGGGCCAACACATGTTATTCTGGATACCTTCTCACCTGATCGTGGGATGGAGTTAAGAATTACATTGACAAATCAATTTGCAGGACGTTATACTGCAAGTAGATGGCACTATACGTAACCCCATGTGGTAAAACTCGGGGTACAAGGTCAGGACAGAACGATGAGTAACACTCAGGGTACAAGGTCAACAAGGGGCAGCAGGGAAGAGCAGGCAGAATACAGAAAATTCTAAAAAATGTCACCTTTGACTCACCTTAAGCTAACATTATATTCACAAGTGACCATTATAAAGTGGTGTTGCTGAAAGATATTCAATAGTCTCCAACTGTGTAAGTATGACATGTGAGGATGTGGTAATAACAAAATCATGCAAACACAAACATTTCTTCTTTATGTGTTTTCTTAGGCTTTTCTTGGCAGAGGAAAGGAGTTTTCAAAGCATGCCAAGGAAACACTAACAGCCGCCTGATAAGTGATAGTATCACACGGTGAATGGATCAGGAGTTTGGCTTTTCGAGCCGATTAACAACCTGAAGTATCCTCTTATGTAGGAAATTGTGTAGTCTGTGCTTGCCTAGGGCTTGCCGCACACTGGGGTGATGGTACTGGGGTATTGCACTCACTATGGGACACGTATGATGTTTGACGAATAATGGGTGGTTCTTCCTGTTTACTGCAGGGGGATTTGCCATTTGGCAGACAAGGGCGTTGCAGAGCTCTCTATCCGACATTAGCGAACAGCCACAACCCAGCACGCATTCACGTGTCAGCAGATGTTGCTTGACTACTTCCGAACTGTGCCAGACTCGCTCTAAGAGTTCCGTCTCTCTTTCAGGCTGCGAAGGCCTTGGCACCTAACCATGGCGGCCCTCCCGCAGCCCAGCATGAGTAAACTTCAGAGTCCAGGTAACGATCCAGGTTAGTCCCAGGTAATGCTGAAGCAGGCCTTCAGGCATGATCCCATCTAGGGCTTTTCCAAGGACGCTCTGCATAAGCATCCAAGGAAAGACTTATGTGTTGGTACATAGATGAACAGAACAGAGATGCTCATTACAAAACACATACAGATGTCCTTCTCAGCTAATGCCCCACAAGTCCTACATAAACACACTTCTCAAAGACTGTCAGATACTCCAGTGTGATACAGGAAGGGACCGTGATACATTTACACTCTGAGTAGCTGTACTCCGATACAGCGTCCCAGTCGAAGTGGCCATCATTCTGAAAACACATATTCTTCATATAGCAGATTTTAAGGAAAAATGTAATATGTGAAATATGTGGTCAGTCCAGTATCTAGCAAGCCACTGGCACAGCTGTCTGTGAGTTAAATCCAGCCAAACTATCTGCATTGCTGCTGTAGGGCTTACATATTTTTACCTCCCTTACTCCCTTGACAATATCAGTCTCTGAAGATAACATTCCAGTCTTTCCTAATGGCATCACACATTGCAGGATCACCACGGAGACCGTGCTGCTTAACATGTCTTAGGCTGGGCTATGTTAGAACAGAGGCTGCCATCATCTCGCAGATAAAAACAAGATGACCGTCAATGCCGAGTATAGCTGATCCTAAGCTACAATTAGTCCAGAAGACAGGCCAAAACTTGCATTTGTCCTTTTCTTTTGAAGGGCTATCGGATGTTTCCTTGCCTTGCCTGCATCAGAGAGCATTCTGACGTAGTGGGCCCGCCGGGTTTATCGTATTTCAGAATTCGGTGTGCTGTGCGTACTAGGATAATGTTGATTTTACTGTGAATGATTTCGATGAATTTCCATATCAAGGTTATTCAATGCTATCAGTTTATCACAATGCTGGATTCAATGCCCAAGCAATAAGACTGAATTCTGCTACATCACGCAAGTTAAAACTATGAATTTGGCAAACAGAGCAGAGTGGGACTGCTGACGATCCTCTCTTCCCCTTCTCATGTCCAGCGCCCCCTTCGCCTTCCTGCTCGCCTTCCCGGAATGACTGCAGCATCGCTCCTCTCACCCCGTCTCCTTCCCCGGTAAGCAACCTCTACAGTCGGGGACCTATGGATGGCTGGGATGTGCCCTGTGTGAGAAAGCAGCAGCAGGACGTGGCTCAGGAAGCGGGATGCCCATATGTACTTACAGGCCTGAAATAAGGTTTAATGTTGGGTTTTAGGCTTAGAGGTCTTGCATAGGCAGGGTGAAAAATGCATTAGATCCGGCCTTACACCACTAAATAGGGATCGCACGCTAATTAGTGCGCAGAATAGAGAACACACACATACACAGTGCAATTATCTAACTATATTCAGCCTGAATTCTTTGCCATTGCTGAGAAAGGTCAGATCACCGATACAGGAGCCTGTACAGTGGTGGCACCGTGTTAAAATAAGCTCAAGGTCTTTTTAATCGTCATGCGCACAGTTCTAAATCAATAACAAATACATTGAATCTAATGCTATTTTCCAACTCATATTTATGCTCTGTGTGGCTTATACACTCAAACAGTATTGAAAAGCATCACCAGTGCTTTCAATGGCTTAGTATTTGTCTGCACTGCATTAGATGAATAGTTTCGCAGGTTCCTCCTCCAGATAATTCTAGCACTGCCCTGCAGTTTTTTTCTCCTTTTGGCAGACAAAACGCCTCCCCCCAGATTATAGAGGTATAACATCATGAGTCAGATATAGAAAAACAAGCACACTGGCAGGGTGCAGTATGGGGAATTTGATTATTATAAGAAGGTTGCATGTTTGAAATCCATAAGGGAGCACGTCTTTTTTTACCTTTGAGCAGCCGCTCAGTCGTTTTCTGTTTATGTCACCCTGGTCAGGATTAGTTTCTCAGCCAATGAAAAACATGTACAGCCTAGATACAGGCGAGGGCTTTTCTTTGGCTATTCTCCACCAGGATGTCCCCGCTGTGATAAAACCTCCTGCAAGTGTCACTTGTTTTTCCTGTCACTATGCTTCATCTCCCGTGAATTTTCTATGGTCCATCTCGTGTGTCTCTGTGCGGAGTTATTTCTTGTGTCTTCGTATATCCCGATAGTGCACCATTTGCCTCTCCAGTGAATTTTTTTACGTAGAATTTATTTCATTAAAATGTTTTCTATATACCCTCTCCGCAGAGTGCTTCTGTATCCGCTGCACTATGTGGCTTTTGCGAGGCTGTGTTTGGATCGGATATTTCAGGGCCTGTAATGTTTGTTTCGCATACTGCCCATACCTTTCCGCTTTGGTCATTCTGCACATGTCCCCCCAGGGTCCAGCACTCCGGCCTCGGGCCACCCGGCCTTTCTCTGTGGTGGTAGCCATTGACTTCGGTACCACGTCTAGTGGCTACGCCTTCAGCTTCACACAGGACCCCGAAGCAATTCACATGATGAGGTGATATGATCCGCGTCGTCTCCCACCTGACGGTAGAAAGTGAGACTTATGTGGGCCCTGCTTGACGCATACCTTTGCCACCGTCTGCAGGCGCTGGGAAGGCGGGGATCCGGGAGTGGCCAATCAGAAGAGCCCCACCTGTCTGCTGCTGACTCCAGATCTCAGGTTCCACAGTTTTGGTTTTGCCGCACGGGACAGCTATCATGACCTGGACCCAGAGGAGGCCCAGAACTGGCTCTACTTCGACAAATTCAAAATGAAGATCCATAGTACCAGTGTAAGAATCAAGGCGGACCTAAAGCAGGGGTGTCAAACTGTAATCCTGGGGGCCAGAGCCCTGTGTAGCTTAGCTCTTTCCCTGTTCCACCACAAATGATTTAACTCAAGAGCTGTGTGGTAATTAGCACAAGGAGATGCAAAGAGTTCAATGAGGTGTGTTAAATGGAAAAATGTGCAGGGCTTTGGCCCCCTGGCCAAAAGGAAAAATATGGATCAGAGAGTATTGCATGTACTGTTGGCTATTTTGAATGCTTGTGCTGGCCAGATCACCCAAAGAATTGGGGTGGAGCATTCCAGAACTGGGAGTCCAAATGATAAGAGGTATCAGCAGAACTTTTTCAATGGGGTGGCCAATGATTTTTATGGGGTGACACAAACACCAAGACATAGCAACAAGAACAATAATTAATAGTAATAATAACAATCATCATCTAACTAGTTCTGTTTGTTCTATTCCAAAGTGTTTAAAGTGGAACTAATTTAAAATATAGGTCTTTAATGTAAAACACAACAAGCGTACAATAAAACCTCGGACTGCGAGTATAATTCGTTCCGGAGACGTGCTCGTAATCCAAAACACACAGGGTATATCAAAGCAAATTTTCCCATAAGAAATAATGGAAACTCAGGTGATTGGTTCCACAACCCAAAAATATTTATATAAAAATGATTAATACAAAACACGAAGCAACAATACTGTATCGTCGGGCGGACGGAAACATCGCGGGAGCAGAGACAGGCACGGAAACTCACTTGCCGGGAAAAAATCCTCTTAATCACTACACCAGGCACGCAACGAGCCCCGAACTAATCTCACACCGGAAACACAAGGTTGTGATACGCCGAACTGTATCACACATGGTGGGAGACTTACGTAAGCTAATTGTACACGAGGATCAGACCGGGTATACACAAGACACGGGCAAACACATGCGCGACAATAAGGAAATGTAACCATTAATAATAACAACACAGCAACGGCTATTTACTTCCTTCTTAACCTCCATTGTAATCGCATCCTTCTTCTTACCGCCTTCTTTTCCAAGTTTTTTCTTGAAGGAGGCCATTGTTCCAGTACCATAGAAAAGTCGCTACACTTGGACACAAAAAATGCAAATGTTAAGAGAGAATAACTATCGGCTCGGATCACTGACGGTCAGCACGGGAATCGTACACGTACTCGCATTGCAAGACCAAGCTCGTTTATTCAATTTTTTTGCTCGCCTTAAAAAACACTCGCAATCCGAGGTTTGACTGTAATTAGAATAAACCACTCAGTAGAATAAATCAATCAGTTAAATTTTTTACAACCTGTTCATTGAGGACAAACGAGTTAAACCACACAAACTGAGGGCAGGATCCCACACAGTTAACGGTTTTGCTTCAGGGGTGGCCAGGGCTTTCCAAAGGCTGCCCCTTGGTGTTGCACTTGCATATTTCTGGGCTGCCCATGCAACGTTGATTCTTTTCTTACTGCATTTCTTGTTGTCTGAAAGTGTTAAAAGTTTCCGTGGAAAATGATGGAATGGTAGATTAGGTGCTGAGGTGGATGGTTCAGGTCCAAAAAGTAAAAATCCAGACCAACATTTTGTTTCAACCAACCAGTGGCGTATAAAGAAAGAAATGAGATCGCTGTAATGAAGATTCCTTTAAAAGTTTGCAAAAGTATTACGTCACACCACTCAGGCTTCGGCTAGTGCTCACCAAAGCTTCCACAGCGACTCCTCACATTCTGCCCCTCGCTCTTGAAGGATCTGACTATGGAGACAGAGCTGGAGGCAGTGAGTGGCCAGAAGGTCAGGGCCATAGAGGTGTTCGCCCATGCGCTGAGGTTCTTCCGTCAGCATGCTTTGAAGGTATGACCTCTGACCTCTGGCTTCCTGTTTCCATGGAGACACAGAGCACTGACAGACACCCTTGTACCTAGAAGGCAGAATAACCTGCCTGCTCAAGTTAGGTTATCCGCTGTTCTCTCTTTTAAAAACATATGTTTATTTGTTGGGTTTTGGTCCCTTAATAACTCTTAGTTTCTGTTTATTTTCTATTTGTTTATTTATTTTTTTTAAAAATGTATTTTCCTTATTTTATTCTCTTTCGTACTCTGTACAGCACTTTGGTACAGCTTCAGTTGATTTTAAATGTGCTATATAAATAAATTTGACCTTTGACCTGGTTTCCATTATGGAAAAAGACATGGGACTGGAGAGTTAGGAATGGAATATAGCAGCTGGTTTTTGGCCAAATGCTACATTCCTTTGTTATTGTAATATGCAAACAAATCATTTCCATACTGCAGAGGGGAACCCAGGTGTAAATATTAGGTACAAATTAGGTGGCCCTTCCATTAGACACTGGTTACAAAGCCCAGCTGTGTTGTTGGGCTTCGAAATCTCATGTTTTCTCTGGCTGGACATTTGTTTTGAAGCACTTCGGAGGAGCAGCTAAACGTTCCGACAAATATATGAGTGTGCGCGAGTGAGGGCTTGCTGTTTACGCGCATGGGAGTGCTTGTGCTGGGACAGACATCAGCGTTTGCTTTGCGGAGTGACCCGCATTTCTGTGTGTACGCATGTTCGCGTGCAGGAGATTAAGGACCAGTCGTCCTCGGTGCTGGAGGGGACGGCGGTGCGCTGGGTCATCACGGTGCCAGCCGTGTGGAGACAACCGGCCAAGCAGTTCATGAGGGAGGCTGCCTACCTGGTAAGAGACATGGTCCGAGAACATTTAACATGCCGAATTCCTCGTAGTGGCACGGGCGCGGAGTACAGCTCACTGAGTTAGTGCCTGATTCCGGAAGGTCACGGGATGAAAGCCCATAGAGTGTAGAGTAAACCCCCCTGTGTGCTAGTATCTTTTTGATGCTAATATCTGGCACAAGTGCAATAAATCTAAGTGCAGTAAGAAGTCATATCACTCCGTTTTTTATATTCCTAATATTTATTAACTTTTTTTTATTAGTGTATATATATATATATATATATATATATATATCTCCATCCATTTTCCAAACCGCTTTTCCAAACCCATCCTTTGCCATCCTTTGCCATCCCATCCTATTCCGTCTTGCCCCATCCCATCCCATCCCATCCCATCCCATTCCGTACTGTCCCATCCCATTCTGGCTGACCCTACTGGATCCAAGTTTTCCTCACTTGTATGTCACTTTGTATAAAAGCATCTGCCGATTAAATTCAAAACAGTGAAGTGGGTAGTCGACACCAGTTGTTTTAAAAAAACTAACAAGGCTACCCAGAATTTGCTCTTTACGCATCTTTCTGCCTGCTTGTGTATATAATTATATGGCCTGAGCTCTGAGAGATTTGCTGCATGTTTTATTGGTGCCCCAAGATTGCTGTAGGGTGCAGTTTGCTCTCTCCATCCCAGTAAGAGGCAGGAGACTTGCATGTTAGTCTGCTAAGTAGATGCATGTGGAAACACACTAGCTTTCAGGGCACCAAGAAGTGCTGGAAGGCAGCTCAGGTTGGAGACAGTGACAGTGTGACACAGTTAGGTGTATCAGGGTCACATGGTTTTGAACGTCAGACGCCCCAGCTTCCATCCTCATAAGTCTCCTCTGAGGGTCTGTAATCTTCGAGGGTCTGTACTTCCTGAAAGTCTGAACTCTTTGAGTGTCAATAATCCCTGAGGATCAATAACCACCAGATTCATTCATTCGGGCTCCTTGGCCAGCATCTTTTCGTGACTCCGGTTTGTGATCTCTGCCTGACCTCCCACCATCGGGGGCACTCTTCGTCACTCCTCTCCCTTCCTCGTCAGTCTAGACTGCCTTTCCCTCCACCCCCATCCCTACTGCGGGAGTTCCCAGTCCCGGGTGGAATTTCCTTCTGACGATGTCATCGTAGTGAAACAATGCAAGATCCCAGTGCACAAATGCAGGAAGCCACTCCTGCCGGACTGAGGAAGAGGGGAAGAAAGCAGTCCAGCCCCGCCCCCTTCCAGCCGACCATGTCCCCATCTCGCACGGAGCCCGACCCCCCCGTTGCAGGAACTCAATCCCCCCCTGTTCCCCATCCAGCAGTCACCCCGCCTCCTTCCTTCACGTCTGCCTCGCAAAATGGCTGCATGATTCTATATTACTTTGTGGAATGTAATTTGAAAAAGAACCCCAAAGATCGATGAACGAATATTTGCATTTGCATTGCGGAAGCAAGTAAAATGAGCCTCTTCAATGACTGATATGAGGCTGTTCCCAACATTTTTACTCCTGGATATATGTATATATATTTATGCATGTCTGTGTATTCACCTTTTAAACAGTGACTAAATGGATTTTTCGTGGTAGCACGGACATGGAAATTGAACAGCGTAAGCTGACTGTGATCTCTGTCTATATCTGTCTCACTTTCTCCAGGCTGGGCTGGTCTCCCCTGAGAATCCAGAGCAGCTCCTTATCGCCCTTGAACCAGAAGCCGCCTCTATTTATTGCCGGAAGCTACGCCTGCATCAGGTGATTGACCTCAGCTCACGGCTAATCGCTAACGGCATAGAGGGCGATGGTTCCCATCCCTTTGGCTCCAGCTTCAGGCAGGGTAAGACCACTACCAGTGACAAATGTCTTATCAGTCTGCTAAAAACACTGCGCACAAAATGTAACGGGAATGGAAATAGATTGTTGGGTGATTAAAAATAAAAAATGAACTGTGACCAAGCATTTTCAGGTTTTGAAAACCAAAGGATACATTTCACTCATCTAAATCAATTGAAAATAATGAAATATCTAATTATCTATGCAGAGCTGTAGTATGTAGATCATACAAAGACACAATGGTCTTGGAAATATCTGTCTGTTTTAGGTAAAAAGTGTGTCCCAAAATCACATTCCTTTGCTGAAGCTCAAGATCACACTACTTTGCTGAAGCCCATAAAGCTGTCGGCCAAGGGAAGGGTCTGTGCTAATGCTGCATTCCATTTGCCTCGGGATCTGATTTTCGGATTCCCAGATTATGTCATATCCGCTAAAAACTCAGGAAAACCGAGTCGGATGCGTTCCATTTGCCACACAAGCAGCGACACCATGGACCCACATGCAAAAGCAGGATTTTTTGCTTAGCCGGACAGATTTAAGGTACCTCAGTTTAAATGGTTATTATCTTGGTTAACTTACAATTAGCCACGAACTGCCTTAAAACAAATAATCCGACTAATCACGACTAATCATCTAGCCTGGTTAATTGTTAGCCATTCTTAGCAATATCACTTAATAACACATTATGCGTGGCGCCTTACATATAAAATTCCGTATCAACACATCCACAGATAAGTTGGACAGTGTACTGTGTGCGACTGATTTAATGAGCCACAAGTAGTGCTTAAACAGGATAAAACTACAAGTTTGCCATCTGTTGCTAAAGAGCACAGCCATCTTGGATTCTGAACACGGGTTCCTTTGTTCTGTCCGAGATATTTCTTGGGTCTCTGAGAAACGGGAGCGAGCTTGAAAACTCGGAATCCGACCCGGAATCCGAGCTCTGAGGGCAAATGGAAGGCAGCATTAGGATGACTTTGACATGGAGCTCGCGTGCAGTGCGGCAGCAGACAGAGGAAGGGTCCATCTGCCGGCACTGCAGGCTGCAGTGGCCCATGTGTGACGTCGGTTGAGGGATGGTGCAGGCTGAGGATGCGGGTCCATGCAGCTTTTGGCCCGTGATTCTCGCTCGCTGGACATTATCTGTGCTTTTCATCAGTGAGCTGAAAGCATGAGGCAGCATGCGAACACACACGCGTACACATGTGCGTGCACACACATACCCACACACGCACACACGCACGTGTACTTGCATGCTCATGCACACACACACACACATGTACACACACACCTCTGAGTGTGGGCCCTATAATTGAAACAAGGTATTGAGACCATGATGTCAGACCCGCCCCCCCACACCATAAAGTCTGCTTTCCATTTTCTCTCTTTCTTGTGCAGATGAGTGACAGTGTGTTACATTATAGGCAATGCTAGATCTTAGGGAGGGTGGTGTATATAGATAAGCTGTTGCCGTGTTTCCCCAACCCCCCCAGTCACAGTCGCCCCTGCTGTCAGGCCCCCGCCGTGCACGATTCCCAGGCCTGGCACACAGTTACAGTAACCCCATGATGTGTGGCCCCTCCCCTCAGGACCCTCCTCCGGGCCCCCAGGCTTCCCTAGTCACCCCCCCTCTGCTGTTATGCCCATACTCTTCTCCCTTCTTTTGCTTCTCCCCCACAGCTATATTTAGCCCCCACCCCTAGCTTTCCACATGAGCTTGAGTGACATCACAATGAGGGTCCTTACTGTAAAACAACATTTTTTTTCATACAGAAAATTGCTTCCAGACACCAGCTCACATTGTATGTTTATATTTCTTTTGTCTGTTCCAGAAAGACCCTCTTGATTGCATTATGTCACAATCAGCTTTGTAACATGAGACGTAGCCCCAGTGTGTGGGGGGGGGCTGGGGGGGGGTGGGGGAAGTAGAGCTGTTAAGTGAAGGACAGTTTTTTATTTCAAAAGGAGAAGAATAACTTCTGTACAAAGTAAACCATATGCGATGTCCTATGAAAAAGCCCTGATAAGTAACATCTGTCCATCTTGGTGTCCATCATGGAGCAGTTGTGATGTCGTCAGACTGCAGTGAGACCGAGGGTCAGTTAAACATCATTGGTGTTTTAAAATTGCGGCTCACTTTCAATGATGTAATCAGTTTGGAGTTCCGTAGGTCCCTGTAAACGTGTAGAACGTGGGAATGCGAGCTAACAAATCTGAATACCTGCTGCCTCTACAATTCATGCTTTCATTTTGAAATATGAGACTTCTATGGAACTTTTTTGTGATTATTGGGGGAAGCTTGTGAGGATAGCCAAGGTGCCCTGGGAGTCACTCGGACATAAACATATCGCTGCTCCTTCTATCCCCACAGCCCGAGAGCAGCTGCGCAAAGCCAGGCACAGCCGGACCTTCCTGGTGGAAAGCGGCACAGGGGAGCTGTGGTCAGAAATGCAGGCAGGTGAGGCACCAGAAGGGGGGGACACCTTTAGATGTGAATAGGCACCAGAAGGGGGGACACCTGTAGGTGCGAATAAGCACCAGAAGGGGGGACACCTGTAGTTGGGAATAGGCACCAGAAGGGGGACACCTGGAGGTGGGAATAGGCACCAGAAGGGGGACACCTGTAGTTGGGAATAAGCACCAGAAGGGGGGACACCTATAGTTGGGAATCAGCACTAGAAGGGGGACACCTGTATGTGGGAATAGGCACCAGAAGGGGGGACACCTGTAGGTGGGAATAGGCACCAGAAGGGGGGACACCTGTAGGTGGGAATAAGCACCAGAATCTATCTACAGTGGTATGCAAAAGTTTGGGCACCCCTCGATAAATAACATATTTTGGTCATTTTTTAATTGAAAAGATGTAAAAACAGTCTCTCAAGGAAATGGAACAAATGCACAATATTTTCACCAAACATTGGTGCATCGTTACTTTTTATGTCATAAATTGAACAAAGATAAAAAATAAAAACATTATTGTGGCACTCTGCAAAGGTTTGGGCACCGTAAGAGTTCCAAAGTCTCAGATTCTTTTTGCAAGGTTTCAGACCTTAATCAGCTCATTATATCTGATGCATGGCAACAGCTGTCATTAGTAAATGTTTGCTGGTGCCAATTTCAAAGCTTTACAAATACTCTGACTCTTCAAACCTTGTGCACACACTTGTGGACATTCAACAGCCATGGGTTCCTCTAAGCAGCTGTGCAAGACTCTGAAAATGAAAGTTATTGATGCCCACAATGCAGGAGAAGGCTACAAGAAGATAGCAAAGCGTTGGCATCTTGCAGTTTAAACAGTGAGAAATGTAATTAAGAGATGGCAGTTCAGGGGAGGTCAACTGTGGAGGTCAAGATGAAATCTGGAAGACCAAGACAATTCTCATAGAGAACTGCTCATATGCTGGTCAGAAAGACAAATCAAAACCCCCATTTGACTGCAAAAAAACCTGCAGGAACATTTAGCAGACACAGGAGTAGTGGTGCACCGTTCCACAAGACCTTCATGGAAGAGTCAGCAGAAGAAAACCTTACCTGCGTCCCCATCATAAAATCCAGCGTCAGAAATATGCAACAGAAGATCTACAGAAGCCTGATGCATTTTGGAAACAAGTGCCGTGGACTGATGAAGTTAAAATAGAACTCTTTGGCCACAATCAGCAAAGGCATGTTTGGAGTAAAAAAAAAGGAGCAGCATTTCATGAAAAGAACACCTTGCCAACTATTAAGCATGGGGGTGGATCTATCATGCTTTGGGGTTGTATTGCAGCCAGTAGCACAGGAAACATTGCATGGGTGGAGGGAAGAATGGATTCCACTAAATGCCAGCAAATTCTGGAAGCAAACATCACACCATCTGTAAAAAAGCTGAAGCTGAAAAGAGGATGGCTTCTACAACAGGACAATGGTCCTAAACATACCTCGAAATCCACCATGGACTACCTCAAGAGACGCAAGCTGAAGGTTTTGGAATGGCCATCGCAGTCCCCTGATTTAAACATCATTGAAAATCTGTGGGTAGATCTTTAAAGAGCTGTGCATGCAAGACAACCAAAGAATATTACAGAACTAGAAGCCTTTTGCAAGGAAGAATTAGAGAAAATCCCAAGTACGAGAACTGAAAAACTTTTCGCTGGCTATAAAAAGCGTTTGCAAGTTGTGATATCTACCAGAGGAGGTGTTACTAAGTACTGATTATGTAGGGTGCCCGAACTTTTGCAGAGTGCCACAATAACGTTTTTTTTTTTATCTTTGTTCAATTTATGACATAAAAAATAAGCATGCATCAATGTTTGGTGAAAATATTGTGCATTTTTTCCATTTCCTACAAAGATTGTGGCTGTGTCCGAAATCGCGCACTTGTGCGCTTTTAGTGTGCGATTTTAGTGCGTAGTGCGTTCACACTGACAACTAAGCGAAAATTCAGTGCACTGAAAGTACCCGGACGGTGCACATACAACGCAGTGCAGAATGATGGACACTACTCACATTAAATGGATGCCATTTTGACTACATAGCGGAAGGAGAGGGACTTTCGGCAAGTTCTCACAGCAGATATTTTGGCGTGCTGGAGAATCGCGACCAAATGCTAGTCCGTCACTTCCGGTAAGTGAAAAACGTTAGTGTTCCATTTAGGACAGCACTTCCCCATGGTAGTGCGCACTACAGAAGGAAGTGCGCAGTGCGCACT